>JBAMYA010013323.1:0-43391 GCA_037176975.1 Arrhamphus sclerolepis | reverse complement strand
ATTCTATTAAAGGAGTCAGGACAGTCAAGTAAGACAGGACAGATGCTCAGTGTCCAAAGGACTCCCCCAGCAGCCTATCCCTCCCATCAGGAGCCTTTGTGGTGTGAAGTCAGTTTGGTCGGCTCCTTTTAAATGTCTATAGGTGCTCTTTATTTGGAAGTACAACTTAAGTTTTAAAACTCCAAAATCAAGAAGTCACTGTTTGAAACAAAGTATGCTCCGTTTTTCTGCACGAGTTTCATGTAGAAACAGAGGCAGAAAGCTGCTCTGTCGTGGGTAGAATTCAGGTTATCGCTTGAGGCTACTGATGCAAATATCAGAAGAAGGACAGGAAGAGCTGGCAGTTTTTGGTTTTGACTGACAAAAACCGACAAAACATTAGTCACTTTAGCGCAGTCTGACATGTGATATTAGTGATGTGTGTGTTGTAATGGTGGATAGCATGCACTGGCAGCATGATGTGCTTTTTTTCAGTATTTAGTCCTTTGTCACTTCTCCATCTTGCTTGCCCGTTGTCATTTTACTTGTCATCCATTTAGTTTTACTTTTTCTTATCTATTTATTTAGTTAGAAAATCCTGCTCTTTTTTTTAAGTTTTTGGTTAATAAAAGTACTTTAATAATTACTCTTGTATTTGGGTCCATCATGTCCTCAAACCTGAGAGCAGAAACACTTAGCAGCACAAGTAGCTAATTGCAATTAAATGAAGCCCAGTGTTTGGTCTCCGCAGTCACACAACAGTGGCGTGTCTGAAACTATTGAAATGCATGGAAACTCCAGTTGGCATAGAAGAGAAAAAGAAAGAAAGAAAGCAGCTGATAAGTGGCAGCCGTCCTTGCCTGTAGATGGCGCTCATTATCAGGCCGATGCATGCACCTCGTGTACGTGTGCAGCTGGTAATCTTCCTGCTTCCCCCCAAAAAAACAAAACAAACAAACAAAAAAAAAACAGTGGCACAAGTCACACTGGAACTGCAAATGTACAAATGCAGGCTTGAAAATGGGTTGTGCTGATGAGTACATTTCGTGCACGTAAATATTTGCTACTCACCTCCAGCACAATTTCAGATGTGCTTCATGGGAAGCACATCTGAAATTCCAGCATGTACGTGTGAAGTACAGACAGCTGCTCCCATGGCGTCAAAGCACAAAGTACTGCTTCACACACACAGCCTCAGAAGTTACACACTTCTCACATAAAGATCATGGTTACTCGTGTGAATAACCTGTAAGGACTATGTAAGCTACTTTAGGAACACCTTTTTACTTATAGTGAGTGGTGTTTATGGCTCACTAAATGTATTTCATTTTGGTGTACTGCCTTACAATCTATCAAGTACAGTGGCAAGAAACTGTTTTTCTGCACTTATTGGCCATGAAATGTGATCTGAGTTTCATGTAAATCTCACTGACAAGACCCCCCAAAACAAACATACAAACAAGCAAGCAAGCAAACAAAACAAAAAAATGGCTGTAATTTCTTTATTGAACACAATTAAACACGCATGACATTGCATATTGTGATATTTCTTGTCAGCTCCAAAAAGAAAAAAAACAAACAAACAAAAAAAACAGCTTTTTGGAAGCTATGTTGTTGTGGATTTTTCACTGCTTATTATCAAGCTGGTGCTCAGCCACCCTCGACGTTATCCTGTATGATATTTCAGTTGATTTTGGGTTTCATTTTCTTCTTAATGATGGAGATCAATCCAAGTGAAGCAGTCCCAAGTCATAATGCTGACTATGATGAAATAAATATTTTTTTCCCTCAATAAAGCTGCAACCATCCCAATTCCAGACTGAAGCTGTTCCAGGAAACACAATTTTTTGTAGTTCCTCAACTGACCACTAGATGCTTGCTCCAAAACAGAGCAAATCCTCAACTTAGGAGTGGAATTAAACATATTTACGTCCTGGTGGAATTTTTTTTTCTTCATCTCTGGTTACATATTGCATCTATGACAACTGTACAGTATACGCTACTATTACTGTCTTGTATATGTTAATATTAACCAATAAAGCTGACCAATCAGATGCCCAGACATCATTTGATGCACTTGACTGACAGCTACTTAAGTTTTAGCATTGTATTGATTTATGAGCTGTGAATAAAAACCTAACACATCAATATGTTTTCTTGCGCTTGTGTGGATTATACTAACATACCACCATGATTGGCTGTGGTTGGTCTAGAAGGATTTGAGGACAAAGCTTAGTTAACTTAGCCATGATAACCACAGCAGTCATATGATGTGGCCATCAAAACAACATTTCATATCAGTTGATTAATTGCAATTCCCAGCATAAGTCCTTCAATGATTTTCCATGAGTAGCTTTGCTCCTTCAGCTAAACTGGGCAGCCTGTTCGATGTGCTCAGCTTCGCCGAAGAAATCTGATCAAACCTGTCTGATCTAACCTTGCATGTCAGGAAAATGGAGGTAAAGTTAATTGCTGTGTTCAATCATAGAATTTTTTGATGATCAAAGTTTGTGGTCACACAGAGACACATTTCTCAGAAATAAAGGTCAGAAAGAAAGCGGCTGAGATAGTGGTTGAATCTGGTTTGACTGCATTTGTGTGGCTGTGGGTAGCAGTGGTATGCTGTTTGCAAACGAGTCAGTATCTTTTCTTCTTTTTTTGCCTGTTCAATGACTTGTGTATAGTAGACTGAACAGAATATACGAATACGTGTTTCTGAGTTCCAGTGATGTCTTCAAGATGTCAGCTGTTACTTGTAGATTCTTCTTGATCTTATTTAAGATTATTTTTGGAGTCACCTTAGCTGGTTGCCTACATCTAGGAAGAGTCGCCACAGAATCGAACTGTCTCCATTTATAGACAGTTTGTGTCAATGTGGGACTGATGGATGCTTCAACACTTGATGGCTTTGTTTCCCTTTCTCCCCTTATTCAACTTTTCCTTTTCTCCTTTTTGCAAGGCATGGGCCACATCAGAAGCTCCTTCTCATGAACAGCCAGCTTTGTTTTTTATTGAAAAACGTTTCTCTAAACGACACCTCCAAACTCCTTTTGTCACCTTGACTCCATGCAAACTACTGACTTCAGGTAGTTTTAAGTAATTAGTTTATGGGTTCAATTACTTTTTCCACCACCACTGCTGATGCTTTTTGGGAATGTTCAATAAAGACATGAGAAATTATTATTGTTTTCTATGAACTTTCCATTATTATCATCCATAAAAATTCACATTTTATGGAATGTTATTGCAGAAAAGTAGTAGTTCTAATGGGATTTTTCATTATTTTTCGTGCCACTGTAGTTGGGATCAGTGTGGGAAACCTCAATGCCCTAATAGTTCACATTGTAAGTTTGTCACTCTATACATTTATGTAAATATGACTTACAAGTATGTTTTAATGGAGAACACATGTATGTGTGAGAAGCCCAATGTACAGTATGTATCTTGGAGATAATCCCTCTCTGAGGCCCAGTCACAAGCCGAGAATTGAGTACTACTGCCTGGTAGCACGAAGCACAATGTGAAGCTCATGTGACTGTATTAACCTTTCAGACGTAATCTCCTGCAGTCACGACTGAGAGATCAGAAATTGAAAGTTAGAGAGAATTCAAAAGCATGCAACAAGCTACACACAGAAAGAATTTTTTTTTTTCTCCTTCTCTTTTGTGCTTTTCTGAAGCTCCTCAGTCTCAGGCCCTGTGGATGGTTTGTTTTGACACAGACAACACAGACTATATACAGAGTGGAATAAATGTATTGAGTAAAATTGCACTCTAGTGTAGTTTACTGTGCCCTACCATGTGTGGCTTCTAAGGCTACAAAACAAGCATAAAAGACCGCTGATGTGTTATTTGACCAATGCCGGCAGGGACGGGATGTCTTTTATTTGCATAGATGATTTTCCCACTAAGGACTGATCCTGCTGAGAAACCAGAATGATAATAAGCCGCTGGTTCAAAGAGACTCATCCACCAGAGCAGTTTATGGTCGTGTCACGCTGGTCATTTGTGGTCAGAATCAGCAGAATTCGACAAAAAGCACAATGCAGTAAATATCTCTGACAAAGGCAGCTATGATTGCTTAGATTGCAGAGAGGCTTTGTTGCTTTTGCCGCTGTTGGATGAAACAGACCAGTGAATGGCTGAAAGACATCTCAGAATCTCTGACATCTCTGTAACATTTAATTCTACCAACTTCTCAGTTCTTTTTCAGCTTGACAGCTTCAGCCTCAAACTCTTTCTCATGAAATTTGGCAGTTGAATAAAGCCTCTTACATTCAACACATAGGGTTCCTATTATGCCGCTGCAGCTGGTGGTATGAGGCATTTAGCACGGCAACAACTTTTAATTTAATGCATTGAATTAGTGTGAAGATAGATGACATAAATATCAGCACATGTGGAACTAGTGGACTTGGGTTGGCTGGTTTTGATGAAGAAAATGTAATTTTATCAGAAAAAGATTTCTGGTTCCTAAAAGATGAACTAGACTGAGACAAAGTCATGTTTTCAGTAAATGCGGTTTTGCATCCCACTGGGTCATAAATCAGACCACTGGGAAATTATTCAGTTAATTTCCAGGCACACCATTTTACAAAGTAGTTATATTGGCAACAACAGTGAACTGCATGTCGTTGCAAAGCAAATCTTCATTTGATGGTGAATTTTTGAAGTACTTCATATTAGAGGAGACAGGTTATACACATATTTAATTCACAACAGCAGATGGAAAACATACCAAATGTTTAAAATGAGGAAATCTCACTCTTCTTCTCACAACAGTTAATAAACATCTGAGAACTGAGACCGATGGCCAGGAGGCAAGTTCAGCACCTGGACTCTTCTTCTACAAAGTCCGGCTTTTGTAATAGATGAAGTATGTGGAGTACCACTGTATAATAATGAAACCACTTACAATAATTACCACTTAATTATCAGAAATAAAACCAGAAATGACGCACTACATAACCATCAGTTAATCATCAAGTTCAGGGAGCAAATGAAAGATTACTTTGGCAATTTCGTTAGTTGTGATGACTTGGCCAATAACTAAGCATTACTTTGCTTAAAACCCACTCAACAACTTTTTTTTGATAATCAAGCAATAATTCATTAGTAATCAAGCAACATTTTATGTACCTTATTGTAAAGTAGCACCCCTGAAACGTGCTTCCTCTGTACATCAGACAGACTGACTCACTTTCTGTTTTTAAATCCTCTTTTAAAACTATCTATTCTCTTTGAGAGAACATCTGGCAAGCTGAACCACTCTTCTAGGTTATTTTATGTTATTTTGCTTTATTTTCAGGAAGGCTGATTCGTTCATGTTTTTACATTCTTTTTAAGTTACACATTCTTTTCATTCTTTTGGTTTTAACCCAGTTGTGAGATGCTGCCTTTTATTCTTACTAACTATCATTAGTTTCTGTTTCTCTTATTTTTTCCACTGTCTTTACATATTCTTTTTTATTACTTTGGTGTCCACTACTTTGGCCAAATGTTTTCTGACCACAGGACAGTTTATTTATTTATTTTTTAAACTTTGTCTCAGCCCATCAAGTGAGCCTTGACCTACAGAAGTCAGTAGAGTTTCTGGATCATTTAGACAGATGACTACTTCTTTGCAAGGGTGTTACGAGCGAGCTTTCATTTGGATTTGAAGATGGCACAAAGAACTGAGGTTAGGAAGTGTTCTGGAGCTCACACAGTGATTTTGATTAAACAACCATACCTATTTTAGGCATCTGACACACCCCATGCACACACAGATTTCTGCATGTTCTCTGAATCTTTTGATATTATCTAAATCCATCATGGTTTTATCTAAATATCCAACCCACATGCAAAAAGCACTCTGGAGAGCTATGATAGTTTTAAAGGTTTATTAAGAACAATGAATAATAACGAAAGGTCCGGGAAGGTGCTGGGGCTCGGGACGGCTGTTCCACTGGGGGGAGAGAGAAATGTGAGCGAGAGTTTGAACAGGGAAAAATACTGAGAGGAACTGGAGTTCTTACTTGGGTTGGGGATGATAAACGCCAGAGGAGTATGTGAGGGGATCCAGGATGACAGGTCTTACCTTACTTGGAGGACCCCAAGGTTTAATGGGACCGGTTTGTCCATTGATACTGGAGGGTGGACAGGTTGCACAGTGGAGATGAGTCTCGGGGACTTGAAGACTGCCGGCTGTGGTGATCTGTGGTACAGATGATACAGAAAGTTTGTTATCACAGATCATGGTTTTCAGAGATTTACTCAGTTAAGATTTCCTCATGGGAAGACGAACAAGGAGCTCAGGGGAATCCCGCAAGGTAAGTTCCCGGAGAAAAGACATGGGTAATCAATAAGGTATTTCTCAGAGGACAGTAAGATCTCAGGGTAACACAGGGAGCTTAGGTTTACCATAATGCTCAATACTCAAGCAACAATGGAGTAGCACCCAGCGCCTTATATATTGTGCTGCTGACTGATAAACTGCAGGTGTGTGGAAGCACATCTGCAGAGATGTACCTCTCAGACGCCAGTCCCATGGTGCCTTCAAGTGGAGACCTAGAAGAAAGCACTAACCAGACAGCGACACCCCAGATCTCTGACAAAATCTGCCTTTTAATTTGAAAGTTTTGCTTCTGAGTTGCACCTTTTACTCAGTAATGTCACTCACCTGCTGCCACTCAAACTAGTAATCAATATGCTTCTTCAGATGTTGTAGATTGATTGCATGATTTATTTTTTTAAACTTCAGTTGTTTTTTGTTCTATGTTTTAATTTTAGAGTACAATTAGACATAAAACTGCATAATTTTTGACAAGCAAAATGGAAAAATTGAGGTGCTCTAAAACTTTTGACCAGTAGTGTGTGAACGCTATTAATTTGTGAACATGGCCCAATGAGAAAAAAAGTTTTAAAAAAGTGTTCTTTTAGTTTAAACATGGTTCTGTTAGAAATTTGGATGACATATTACTAGGTGAAATGTTCTCAATTGGATGTCTACATCCACAGTAAAAATTAAACACACCAGTGTACCTGTTTCTCTCATACACTTTGTTCTTGTCCTCTTGGATCTCAGCACAGCATTTTACACCACCGACCACAAGATTCTTATAAATAGATTAGAGCAGGTTTTTGGACTAAAGGTTTTTGAAACTGCATTACATTGGTTCAAGTCATTTATCAGACTGATTTCAGTCTGTCCATGTAAATAATGATTGTTTCAGTTGTACTAGGGTCAGCTGTGGAGTACCACAGGGTGCTATTCTTGGAATGACACTTTTCTCTTTATACATGCTTTCTTTATAATAACATCACTGGAAAGCATAACATGAATTTTCTTTGCTATGCAGATGATACTTAGCTGTATTTATACTTGCAACTGCATGAAGCTAATCAAATAGCCTTATTAGATGCATGCATTAAAGATTAAAAGATGTAGATAATTGGAAATTTCCTGCTTCTTAATTCAGATAAAAATGAAGTTATTGTAATTGGTCCCAAGCACCTCCGGGAGGCACTCTTGAGCTGTAGAGTTAATTTAGATCACATTACCTTAGCCTCTAGCAAAACTGTTTGGAGCCTCTGTGTCATTTTTGATGAAGATTTATCTGTCTTTTAACTTTCATGTGAAAAGGGTCACAAAGTTAGCTTTCTTTAATTTGCATAGTATCAGAGAAATTAGAAACTAGAAGAATTTTTTTTTTAAAGAAATTAAAAGAAAATTTAACAAAGGCAGTTTTCATCACCTCTAACAATTCACCACAGCTGACACTGTACATTTACAGTAGTAACAGAGTTAATTATTGCAACACTTGCTTCATGACTTGTTGCATTACATTAAAAACCACACAACCACAAATCTGTACAGGAACCTTTGGCATCCTTGTAAGATAAATGCTAATTATATTACATAACATGAAATGCGATTAAACAGCCTCAATGAAGGAGACAACGAGGCATCACTGTTGTGCTCTAATCAGAGCTTTGAACGCAACACTAGTGATATATAGGTGAGGCTGTTGTTGGAAGGAAAGACCACACGTCAACATAAACACACAAAAGAGCAAGTTTTTTACTTCTGTGTGAACTAACTCAAAGGGCTGCATCTTTATCAGATGCACTGCAGCGTTATTTTGAACTTTCTGTGCTGCACTCAGATCTGTGTCACGTCCCACGGGTGGCATCACTTCTCTCTCACCCCAATCTCACAGTCCACCTATAATTGCTCCTCCAGAGTTCACTGTGAGTGTGTGACATGCCACTGATATTTCACAACAGTCGTTATAAGAGTTTCAAGAACTTTTAACACTCAAGTGTTAGTTTAGGTAGAGACACCTGGTGGTACAGAGACCTTGGGCTGGCAATACTTAATGCCTTGTTTAAACTGTTTCTCGTTTCTTCGTCACCTGGTAACATCTCACTCCCTTGGACAGGCTAGACTTACCATCCACTAATTCAGACTCTGCATGTATGCTGTGTATGTTTTTTGGTGGTGCACACATTCAGACTTGAGCAGGATCTTTTGGGGACTGAACGAAGTTGTTTTCCTTGGAGAGACTTGGAACTGCTTTGGAGTATAATTTTTTTATGCTTTCTTTGACAACATGAGGCTTGGCACTTTGAAAGGGTTCTTGGTTGTTTTGCTGACACAACACTGCATATTTGAAGGTAGGGTGGCATTATACAAACAGGTTTGGTCAAATGTTCTACAATATCTTTTTCTTTTTTTTTACTGCTAATAGACTCAAAGCTTTGCAACAATTTTATAGATTGTGTTCCATGAGGTACATTGTATTTCTGGTCAATATGGGTTTGGCTAAATAGAGACAAAGCAGAATGACTGAATGAAAAATTCTCTGAAACTTTGCTGGGGTCTGTGTGTCTCTGGTGTCACACATAGAAAGCTTGCCATAAGAATCCTTAAATGTGCATCTTCTTTTCCTGATCACCATCAAAATGAATTAACACACACTGTTACGGGTTTGTCTTCTGCTTTCAGCTCCAATAAAACACCAGAACTGTTTGATATTATCTCCTCAGGTGTGTCTACCCCAATCCAGTCCACCCCTGAGGTTACCTACCGAGATAACCAGACCTTATCCCAAGAACCACAGTTGCCTGTTGCAGAAACGGTGCCAGTAATGTCCCTCCCTACCCTGGAGGATGTGCAGCAGGCTGTGCAGGAAGCCTCAGAGCAGGTTGAGGGCCGCGGGGCAGAAGAAGTGTTGAAGGAACTGCTGGAGAGGGTGGTGGAGGCAGCTCTGGGCCAGGCAGAAGGAAGGAGTGAAACAAAAGATGTGGCAGTACTGCAGGAGGCAGTTGAGGAAGATGCAGCGGGGATTCAAACAGGAGAGAGTGAAGCTGAAATGGAGACTGAAATGTTGGAGCAACCAGTGAAGGATGGAAATATGAGTCTAGGGGAGGAAGACAATGGATTTGAAGAGAATGAGAGGGCGGCTGCAACTGGAAATATAGCTGGGGAGGACGAGGCAGTTGTTGAGGTCAGATTGAAATTCACAGAAGGTGTGGACACAGGAATCAGAAAAGAAGCAGATTTAGAGAAAATTAATGATTTATTTGAAAACAAATTAAGTCAGGAGAACGTGGGGGGGGCTTCAGAGGAGACAGAAGAGATGGCAGAATTAGCGGAGGAGGACAACAAAGAGCAGGTAGTGTTGTCAGTAGAAAAGGATGCAGCTATAAAAGAAATACAAGATGAAGAGGAAACTCCAACTACTTTAGAGGTAACAGTGGGTGGACAGCCAGTGCAGGAAACTGTTGAAGAGTCTGAACCTAGCCGGGGAGTGGCTGATGAAGATCAGACCGGGCATGACTGGAAAAAAGATGAAGCCCTGGTGGAAGAAACTCAGATAGAAGACGTAGAAACTGAGACAACAGAACGTCCTTCTGATAAGCATGAGACAAAAACAAAACCTGCTGTAGGAGAACCAGCTGAGAAGCAGGAGGAGGTCAAGACAGGGGAGGATGGTCATGAACCCAAAAAAGGAGTTGAACATGGCTATTTAGAGGAGGGAGGAACTGAAGGAGAGGTAGAAGTAGAAGGTGCAGATTTAGGGGGAGCAACAGAAGATGAAAGACATGAAGATGATGTAATCAAGAAGCAATCAGCTGCACTGGTGGGAGAGGGGGGTGACAAAAAAACAGAAGAAAAAGAAGAAACTGCTTTGGAGGACTCACATGACACTGAAAAAGAGGATCAAGGTGAGATAAGTGTAATTCAGATATACAGAGGTGCAAAAGTGTTGCTAATGTAGAATTTATTCAACAGAAATAAAAGCTAACACAAGACTGATTACTAAATGTGTTAAAAGTATTGCTTAAAATTTTGATTCAAATTCTTAAATTAAGTTTATAAACTCCTAAAACATTTGTTACCATTTGATACTGAGCACCTTTATTATAACAATTAAGTTTACATGACTAATTTACTTTTAAACATTAGAGAAAGCAGAACATTTTTTACCTAAATTAACTGAATATGCTCATTCACTGTTTGTCTCCACATCCAATTTCATCAGTCCATCAACCACTCAAAACCATATGTGCTTGATCATTTTGTAATCTTTCCAATGTACACAAATCATCTCAAGCCTCCCAGTGTCAACTATGGAACATTTGTGCATTATTCTATATTCTGTAGGTCTGCTTGACAAACCCTAAATCCTGGCCTCTTTGCTTAATTTTCACATGTGTGTCACATACCAAACCTCTGCTCTAGAGATCCTGGTGATCTCTGGCCCACAGCCTGTGGATGGTGCTGAATCTTCTGTAGAGGAGAACCCTGGAAACCAAGCCCCCACTCCAAACCCATCCCTTGGTGAGCAGGAGACCAGGATGAATACCCTTGGCCTGGAGAAAACTAACCACAGCAGCAAGATCGTCAACCCCACTCATAACCTTTTGGCTCATGACCATGGCATGGTCCGACCTACACGGGATTATTTTGAGAATCTAGTTATGGCTGAACACCCTCAGGCAGAAGAAGAGGGGCTGGGAGAAACCAATGAGATGGTGGAGGATATACCTGGAACCCAAGGTACACTTGTAATAAAGAACACACAATACATGACACCTGCCAATATGTTTCAGTAAGTTTTCACTGATGATGCTTTTAAAGCCGGAGTAGGTGATATCAGGGAAATGGGATAAATATTGAAATTATACAACCATATTACTCAGCTTCTTCCTTCTAACAATCATCAAAAACCAAGCCATGAGAATCACACCTTCAGAACACATAAATGTGGGTGACCTGTAGCTTATGAGAAACCCCGGATCAGGTCCAGATGATGCAGAGCACATTCAAGCCATTTTTATCCAATGATAAAAATGATACAATATGCATATGCTTCACACCAAACAAAAAGGCAAAGGCTCAGGTTTAAGGCTATAAATACAATTTCCACTAGTAAAGAAATCTAGATGTACCTCTAGCAAGTTTGAATTTTTTCAGCAGGTCCATCAGGCTCTGCTCTGTTAAAACTCATTAATTATGCCCAAAAAATCTTGGGCCAATCAGATCAGTCCATCTTTGTAGAGAGTCTCTGAGATAGCTTAATGTGATTGTAGTCTGGATGGTGAAAAGCATTTGTTTGAATCAGCTTTGACATCGACAGTTAATTAAAGACTTAGGGAGTATTCACACCTGCCTTGTTTAGTTTTCTTAAAAAAAACAATTTAAATTTGTTTCTTCCCTTGGTTCGGACCTTTTGGGCAGGTGTGAAAACAAACATGAAAACTCTAAGCGAACCGAGAAGCAGCTGAAGAGCTGGTCTCAGAGTGGTTCCAAATGAACTCTTGTGTGGTTCGTTTCAGATGTGAAAGCAGACAGGCCTCAAGCCGACCCAGTTGCTTTGATACACACCCGCCATTGTTGCATATCATGGGAAATAATGTTCTGATCGCTCCTCTACACAAAACACACAGATATGTAGCCAATGTTAGAAATTAGCCGCAAACTTGGAGCTCCAAGGAGACACGCTACTTCTTGGATATCTTGGATAGCAGATGTTCGTGTAGCACAACTGTACCAAAATGCTGAGGTATACAGCATGTTCAGAAAATGAAAGAAAGAAAGAGGATTCCAGCTGTCTACATAACAGTTAAAAAAAACTTTGCCAAAAGTACATTAAGGTGTGAGATTCTCAAATCCTTCCTGCTTCCTGCGCATCATTTACTAAGAGTGATTGCGCAAATAGTATCAGGTGCAAACGTGTTGGAGACACCCTATTTAAATGAGGGTTTTGCGTGTTTTCTTTCTCACCTGTACAGCAGTGCTCCACCATCCAAACAACGCAACCTGCTCTTCAGGATTCCAACGGCATGCTCCTAAATATTCCTTGTGCGGCCTTGTTGTATCTTATTTCTCCGGCATATGTGGTTTTCATATGTTTTTATTTTTCTCAAAACAACATGAATGAATATGACACATGCTCTTGTTTCTAATGGAATAGATTATTTCATGAGGAATTTCACAAATTGACCCACCTACAAGTCAGCCATCCTCAATCTTGCAACCTGGAAATTGAAAAACTATTTTTCAGAATAAATTCATCATGCACTGACCTGGGATATTTTGCCATAAAGCTTAAAATGATGCCTTTGGCATCACACGTGCTGTGCATTCAAGCTCCTATCACTCTGAGAAATTTAGCAACTGCATCAAAATAAGCAAAAAAATCATTCAACAACTGCCAAGTGCGTGGAAATCTTATCACTTTGGCCATGTGGCGCCACATGATGTTAGGGAATTCTGAAAGCACATCTGAAAAACAGGATTGGGAGTTCCCAGCTGTAACAGCTACCGTACACTGGACGTAGATGTAAAAAAGTGTAAAAAGTGTATTGCCGTGACTCCTTCTCGTGGCTCCAAATCCATTGAGTTCCTCAGACAGCTCCAAAATGGCAATGCTGGATCAGCAATATGTTTTAATGATCTTTTCCTCATTCATCCCAAAACTGTTAACACAATGGTGAATAATGGGTTCTCTGGATCTCCTTGCTTCGTTTGATGTCTCCTTCTTGTGTCAATAACCACAGCCATGCGTGCGTAATTACGCATACAGACTGCACGTCCTTTTGAAATGTGTTAAATTTAGATGCAATTTTTATGAGCAAAATTGAATTCAGTTTTGATAAATTCCTTTGTGGGTGCTAAATTCATATATTTACATATTCTCCTCTCAACACACACAGAATTGCGCGTGAACGCCCCACATTGCATGTTCATTGCGTCAGACTAACTGGATTAGACGCGTTATTTTCATGCAAACTGTTGCGCCCACTGTGAGTAAATCAGTTTGTATGTTTTTTTTAATTTTTTTTTTATTGTTTTGAGTGTGCAGTGAGTTTGCACTCATTTTAATACACTCAAACCTTTAGTAAATCTGGCCCTAAGACTTTAGAAATTTTGTCATTTTCACGTTCCTGACCCAGCTCTGAATTCAGTCTTATCTTTGGTGTTTTGGCATCATACACTTTAATTCAGTGCAAAACTCCTTTCTCCATGATCTTTAGCCCCAATCAGAATCAGAAGTTTTATTGCCAAGTAGGTTTGCACTTACAAGGAATTTACTTGAAGTGGTGCTCAATGGAGCTTTGATTGGAACTATATTGGAACTAAGTATTGGAGTACAGACAATAGATATATTTACAGTATTTTAAAAAAAAATAAGGAGCTGTAGTGCAAGCTACAAACAAAAACAAAAAAGACATTAACTCACTTGAGATGGTTGTAGCCATCTCCAGTGCAGTCTTTGTTTTTGGTGTCTTCTCAGGTATTGAGCTTGTTTCACTGACAATAGGAGACCTTTTGTCAACAGCACTTGCCATGTGCTCTTAATATGCATGAGACAAGTGAACGTAACTACCAGGGAAACAACCAGAAAATACAGCTGATGGGCAGGAATGGTGACAAATCATGTCCCTCAGATTTTTGTTGCTGTTGTTGTTTTTTTTGAAGGTCCCCAAATATACTGAAGATCACAAATGTGTTTCATATCAAATTATAAACATTTATTTAATAATCTATTTTCAGGATCTATACATTATTTCAACCAGTAATGCAAAAAGGCATCTTGAAATGATCATTTACATCACATGAAGCAGTCGGATCAGAATTATGAATTATCAGAGGTTCTTTTGATGCTTCTGCAGTATGATGTAGCTGGCGAGGCTTTTTTTCTTTATGGGAAATGTCAAATTTTTAATCCGGGATTTTCCTCTTTTTCTGCCCTCTTTTTTGTTCTCTTCTCTCTTAACATATCTGTTTAGAGCTAAATGTGCAAGGCCTTGAGCCATGGAAGATTGGGGCCATTTTAGCTGCTGTTTTCCTCGTTTTGGAGACTGTTGTTATCATTATCTATATCCTCAAGTTCCGAAAGAAAAAAAGGTGAGTGCACCAGTTTTTGTGCACTAGGCTGTGCAAAATATGAAAAATAGAAGATGAAAGTGTGTGAACTCAAGTCATTGATATCACTGTTTTATTTTCTTTCCCTTGATTTAGCTTAGTTAGAGCTAATTTAGGAAGAATATGCATTGACTTTAATACAACTAATAATAATGATAAACTGCAGGATTCTTTTTTTAATGCATGTCCAAAACCATAAATGTAACATAGTAATATGTAATAACCATTTCTAGAAAAATATTGCAATACTGGATTGAACTAAAGTAATATTTTAGTAATTCCTGGAGGGAAATTATGTTTTGTAGTGTGAGATTAGACTTTGAAGTGCCCTGTAAATGACATTGCACTAATTACTGGAGAGCTGGATGTGTAGCAGATAGGCTTGGTTGAAATCTCCAGGGATCATCATGAGTGCACTGAAATGTTGTATTTGTTGAAGAGATGCTTCTTCACAGTGGGACGTCCAGGATTACGGCATCTGTTACTAACATGTATGCAAGCAGTCCTATCCCACTTCAGATGGGCTCTTGTTCAAATTTCCATGTATGGAGTTAATTAACCTTCAGGGATTAATAGATTGAATTGAGCTGAATTGAACTGAATCTAGAGGTGTTAGAAAGTGTTGAGATCCACATCTTTAAACAATACTCCCATTGTTTCTTCACCAGGGCCACAAGCTTGTCCATTTTCCTTTCCTCAAATGTCACACTCTAGGAGATAGTTGTTGATGCTCAGCTTATTTTGACAATATCAATCAATCACAAATTTTTGAAAAGCACTTTCATGCAGCACTTTAGCCACCCCCCCCCCCCACCCACCCCCACCCCCATGCTGCCCCCATAGTCTCAAAAATTTCTGTGGGAAACACTGTATTCATGAAATAAAACAGCATCTAAACTAACTAGATCACAAAACATGAAAATAAAAATCATAGTTTCAAAAAAAAAGGAAAGGAGAAAAAATAAAAGTACTAGCATGCATTTCCCACAATGCAATGCAGTAATATCACTTTAATAATGGCATATTAATAACTCTTCAAATGAACTATTTGATCATATATATTCTAGGTAGGTTTCACTTTGTGTATTTCTGTATAATAAAGTATCTACTGATGTAATGAAAAACAGCTATAAGAAATTAATGTACAGATTTTTGGCAATAATTTGACACAAAATGTGATTTGATCCTCATCTAAGTCACAAATGTAAACAACCAAAATGTGATTAAACTGACAACACATAATTGGAATTCATTGAGTTCATTGAGATGAAGTAAAACGTAGCTGAAACTGTGAAGTTGATATGCTTGAATCTCCTTTAGCAGCACTGACTTCAAGCAAGAGCTTTCAGTAGTTCTGAGTCAGAGCTGCACAATATTCAGGAGGAATTTTTGGTCTTTCCTGTTTGCAGAACAGACACATTTGAAGATGTCTGTTGTGAACAGATCTGTGGTCTGATCATTCCACTCCAAAAGGTGGATGTTTTTCATCCTGAAGCCAGTCTGTGGAGGATTTACTTTAATGATTGAGATATTTTTATGCTACATTAACCAAACTTGGGATTTACTTTTTTTTTCTTGGTAAGCTGAATCTTTTTTTTTTCTGGCTGAGTAGTCTTCCAGAAAAAAGTAAGCTTTTGTTCCATGAGTCCACAAAACACATCTCAGTATTGTTGATTATTGTCAAATCTTGAGGGTTCTCTGTTCTCCTTTTGCGATGCATGGTTCACATCAACAGGTTCTTCTCATGAAGAGTAATTTCAAATGTTGTCCTTCAAACTGTTAATCAATGTAACCTGAACCACACCTTCAAACTCTTCCTATTAACTGGACTTGAGGTGAGCAAAGTACTGATTCCAGTTTGTTTTTGTTGAAGTAAGTAGCTTATGGGCTCACGTTCTCTTTGCTAAAACACTGAACGTTGGATGGGTATATTCATTAAAGACACAAGAAAAGAAGACTGTTAACAGGTTATGGACATTGTCTCTGTCTATTATTGTGGAACTGAAAATGCAGGGAGCAAAAGAAACAGGTTAGAGGCTAAAAGGCTGTGTAGAACAGACAATGTAGTCCAAGAGGCTGTGCTGTCGGCCGGGTGGAGATAGAGATCAGGGGGGCGCCCTAGAAAGACCCCAGGAAACAACCCAAAACAGTAAATTTCAAACTTGATATGATATTATCAAGTGTGCCAGAAGCCACATGTTACTGTTTATTCACACAAAATGGAAAATCACACAATGGAGGACTATAAACCATTACAATCATGGTAGTTTTTTTTTTTTTGTTCGTTTGTTTTTTACACCAACAACACCATATATAAATATACTTTCTGGGATCCAAATTAATACATTAATTTTTGCTGTTTTATGCACTTCCTTTTTGTTAGTCAGGTTTATTTATCTCTTGTGAATAAGGATAGAAGTAATTCTTCTTCTGCAATTACATCAGTATCAGCCACACCCAGGTGCTTCTTTTCCAGCAGCTGAATTAATCCATCTGATTGTTAGCTGTTAAACCAACATGGTTAAAAGCACAGCCAGGTCTCCCAGCAGTGCTGGTACATGGATGTTTCTGGTATTGCATAAGCTGCAGTCAACATTTCAACACTGACAAATGATGAAACGAGGAGAATGTGCTCCGTACTGGGTCCATAATCCCCTTCTTTGTTCAAAAAAAAAACAAAAAACCTGTGTGTTCAATAACATGCTCTACTTTACTTTATTACTACTCCAAATGGCTCCCTGCAACATGTAGTTAATTTGTAGAAAGGCAGCAGTGAGAAACAAGAGCAATAACTGTGACAAAGGAACATTGTTGATGTGTCTTTGTGTGTGCGCAGTGCCCCGACCCCGCAGCGAACATGTGAGGAAGGGTGTGTTGAACCAGAGGCAGCGACAGGAGGCGACTGCAGTGACGACACTCTGCCTACTGGCAGCGGAGACGCTCAACAGTATGTTCGTTCTTAAATATATGTGTAGTGGTGTCAAAGAAGTGCATCCAGAAGAAGTACAAGAGGAAGAAAAAAAAGACAATGAAGTGCTGCAAAAATTATTCAGAAGTACTTCAATAAAAGAAATTCTTCAAGTCTTATGAACCTTTAAGTGGAAAGATATTTATTCTTCTGGAACTTTAAGTCCCATCTAATGACACATTTACACTTAAAGTAATCAAGTTCTGATATCAGTGCAAGTAAAAAAGCAGCTGGATTGAGGTATTCTCAGACAGTTTTCAGGTCTTGTTCATATGTAGAAATTACATCTTGTTTCCAGTCCAGAAGTCATTTATTCCTGTGGGTACTTCTGTAATTTCTGACTGAGGTGCAGTTGGCTTCAGTCCAGTGTTTGCTTCATATGTTGAAAAATGTTAACTTCTGTGGTGAATTTCAGAAGTAAAGTATGCACGGTTTTGGCGTCAAGTTGTAGATAGCAGGACACAAATAACTAGTGGACTTTTGAAAAATTCAGCTGTTTGTAGGGACCTTTTGTCATGTTATCGCTCCAGGAGTATATAACAAAAAAGAAAAAAAAATGATGAACAAAAAAAATTCAAATTTGTTAGCAGTACATGTAGATTTCTAGACTCAGACATTCTTGAAAATGCAACAGTGGCAAGTGATGTAAACGCAGGCTCTCCTCTTTTTACTCTGATTTTAAATGCTCCTAATACTTTGCTGACCTTCAAGAATGCTTGCAAAGAAATGGATTGTGTAAAAGTGGACTGAGGCCTCTGACATTCCTGTGTACCAATCAGATTTCTTCCTGCTCACTACATAAATATGCATGCTTTGAATTGGTCCTGCCCTCATGTATGATGTCACTGGCTATCATTAGCTGTGTGGCTGCAACTTGATTTGCTAATGTATGCGGTGAAGTGGGAAGAGTTCAAAATTCCACGACTTTTTACAGAAGCAATGCTATCGATCCAACACATTCAGTTGGCCAAAGACTGACGTTGCCACATTCAAAGTGTGTGAAGAGTGAAGCTGATGATGCTTATAATGCCTTCATGTGAGCTCGGATAATACCCTCTGTTATGTTTCCAGCAATTTCGAGAGGCTGAATCAGACCTGCCACTGCAGCCATGTTTCTTTTACTAAACCAGCTGACAAGACTGCTCCAGATCCATAAACTACAACTTTCCTTTGTTATGCGTCCATTTCACCTACATTCATTGAAAATAGCACCAGTTTTGAGCCATTGCTACCTAACTACCTACCTAGTCAGTCTATCTATCTTGTATATTGTTTCCCCAGCTGGTAACCATTGTAAATGCAGAAACTGGATATAAACGTTTAAAATTTAATAGAAGCAACTCATACAAAAGGCAATAAATGAGAACTGGCAATCAATCACTGGCTGAACATACTGGCCTACAATCCTTTCCATGAAATCTAAAGCTTGGAATGCAGAAATGAGACAGCGATCATCGGGCCTCATTCACAAACAAATCTGTGCTTAAACTGTGCGTGCAAATATTTGACGCTCAACCTCGGAATTCATCAATATTTTCTTACCCGAATTTGTTCTTTTTCTGCAAACAATTCAGAACCTCATCAGACAATGTGTACGCACAAATGAGGAAAAGCGAACTGACAGAAAAAACAACAACACAGACCTTTTAAGTAGCTTTTAAGGAAAATCAGCCGTTTCCAATTGCCATGGCATACTACTGCAACGATTCAATTAAATCACCCAACACCATTCTCATCAGATACCTCGTCAGGTGCAAGTCCAGCCACCCTCGGTTTCCTGGCTACTGGTACATTTCAGAAAGAAATAGCAGACCAGGGCGGGATTTCACGACCCTCTCTGAACCAAGTCATGCTATGCACATCACAGCTAGAGCTGAAGTTCTTTTTAACGAAGATTTTTGGTGGGGTCTGGGCTTCATTTAAATCACTTACAGGGCTGAGCTCCAGCTTGCACTCTAGCTTTTGTTGTGAATGAGTGGTAGCGTCTGGAGATTACATTTTGGTTGCACCAACAACGAAAGCAAAGTCTGAGGTATGGAGATGTTTTGATCATGTGAATAATAAAAATAATAAGCCGGTGGGTTATGTGAAATACAAAAGTTATGACATGTAGGCTATAAATGATTAATTCTTAACAAAAGGCAAAAGAGCTGTATATGTGCTCACTTTTGAATAATGTCGTGCTGTAAATAGGTTCGCCTTTTTCGAAGCTGTCAGTCAAAATATACCAGTTGGGATCAAGCCGAAATTGTGTTGGATTTTTAGCCAGGCCTGGTCCAACTTTTAAGGCCCAATTTTAGTTCCAATCAAAGCTCCATTGATTGACTCAACGCAATACACGAACAGAAAAAAACTCCATCATATGTAATGCCGCCTGCCATATCCTTAACACAGTGGCCCGCTGGCCAGGAAGCACTCACGACTCGTTTATTTTGCAAAACATTACAGTGGGAATGCGTTTTTTTGTCTTGGCATCAACTTTTATTTTGACTTTTTTTTCACCTGGGCCACAGTGCGCTCCTCCGAGGATACTACGTTAACCCGGTTATTGCGGTAACGGGTCCAAGTATTTTTTTATTTATTTATTTATTTAACATCATCATATCAGAAGGGGCACTCTGGGAAAGCCTTTCCTGGCTTCCACTTTGAACAAAACTGTTTCAATTTCTGTGGGTGTAAAGTTCTTTTTTTTTTGTCTTTTGGTGCCATCGCTTCTAACAAACTGAAATGTACATCTCCTCGCGGAACCGCTTCATTCATTCGTAAATCAACTCTAGGAAAGCAGTTTCCTTATTTGAAGAAATGGGGGTTAGCATGGTAGTATGCTAATCACAAACTGCGAGCATGAGCCTGTCAATTTAGAATGTTTCTGATTCACAGAATCAGAAACACGGTGGATAAGAACAAAATTGGCCAGTGCGCAAGTTTCATGAAACCCACATCGATTTTGTGCATGCATTTACTTTTTGCGGGAAGTAAGAACATCTCCCCACTCACATTCCTGAATGAGGCCCATTGTGAGCATTCACCAGTCTTCACATTTCATCTTTAGTTTTCTGCTTCAGCCTGTTTGTCTGTACTCTCCCATCCTGTGGTGTCATTGATTTTCTGCCACCATCAAACTAGTTTTACAGTCAGTCAGTCTCTATGTCACTTGAACAAGCTAAATGTTTGACATTTCACTTGAAGTTGACCACGTATCATGCACCGACCTGCAAGCCTGTGGCTCATATAAGTTTCCAGTTGTGTGCTTCTCAGCTGATTACCTTCAGGCTGTATTCTAGGCTGCATGCTTAGCATTCTTCTCACTGCATCACATGAAGAAGTGAGATTGTGACCCGAAAGCATTACTTGATAATGTCCTGATTTTTCCTAATCTGGACTTAGTTGGATGGGTTGTGAGGCCAAAAGTGTGTGCGTACAGGAAGTAAAAGAATGTGGTAATGTTGTACATGAAAATAATATTGAATTTTAAAACAACACTGAAGTCAAGACAAGATTGAATCTGTGTTAAAGTTAGTTTTAGATATACATCTGTGACACCAGACACACAACTGATTGTATATCAGTTGCCCGTGCAGGTGAACATACGCAACACACAAAGAGAAGGTGTTCAGGTGGTCACAAACCAGCACTGAATGACTGAACAGTCAATAGAGTCATTTAGAATATGTCCTTGTTAAAAAATTTAATAAGGACATTGACATCTGGTACAATCCAGATGTCACTGGTATAAAGTAACAGTGTTAGGCTCCCAATTTCTTGTGAGGTTCAGCACATCCACATTCCTCCCTGTTTTGTCCTTCCTCTCACGCCAAATCAGTGTCTTCAATCTTTTCCACATTGCAAGATCTTTTGGCCGAGTCATCCATTTAGGGATAGATGTGTAGCTTCTTTGCTTTGGAGTGATGGAATGTACTCTCTTCAGCATCG
This sequence comes from Arrhamphus sclerolepis, assembly GCA_037176975.1. Taxonomy (NCBI): domain Eukaryota; kingdom Metazoa; phylum Chordata; class Actinopteri; order Beloniformes; family Hemiramphidae; genus Arrhamphus; species Arrhamphus sclerolepis. Next base: position 22,093 of record JBAMYA010013323.1, on the reverse strand, counting down.
CAGTAGTACACCATGGTTGTTTGAAGGCACAAAATGTTTTAAAATTAATTATCTGTATCACTTGTTTTAGCTTATTGCTTTCTTTACTCCAAAACAAAACAAAAACAACAACAACAACAACAAAAAAAACAACAACTGTAATGTACCATAACCAAGTGGCAACCATCCTACTTCTGGGTTGAAGGCCACCCTTGAAGTACGCTTTTGTGCAATAATTCAACTAACCACTAGGCTAGCTTGGTCCGGCCTCTTTGCAACACGGTGTAACGCAGTCTGAAGAAAAATGGGCTTCAAAGGCTCTCTGTACAAGGTATGGGTCACATGACCTGATGGCTCATCCAGTTATATACATGTCTATGATAGTGATTGGTGCTGCCATCTAGTGGATAAAAATAACAGCCTATTAATTTGTAATTATTCATTTGTTTTCCAATTTTTTTCAATATTTAGCATCATTTAACTAAATATACAAAGCAACTAGTAAAGATAGATAAATACTTAAGTCATCCCCAGGGAGGAAATTCAGGATGTATGTATGTATATTTGAAATAGTTTTGTGTCCATGGAATATTAATATTAAAAATAGTTTTGTCTATGTCAAAAGTTTTTAGCACTGATCTAACCCCATACAATCACAGTCTTGCTTTTGGACTTGCTACTGCTAACAGTCCTAATGGTACTTGGAATTTTCCAAAATAAAATAATCTGTAGTATTGATTCATCAGACTGTATTTTGTTTACACTGTGTGATGGTCTATTCCAAATGGGATTTTTGTGTGTGTGAAATTGTGTCATTTTCTGCAACTTGAGAGGAAGAAAAAGCAATAAAAGAAGACAGCAATGAGTGTGCATCACAAGAGAATTTTTGTCATGTGACTGTCAGCAGGAACACTGAAAAATGTGCTAATTTTCTTGTGATTTTCTTTACATTTTTACTACACTGGTTATGGCCTACCATTAACATGTATCAGTAATATTTGAAATGAATGGTTGAAAATAAAACTCAATGAAAAAGTAAAGTTCATGATTTATATGACACATCTTTTGAGCAAAGCTGCACCATTCATGCAAGTCGAAGACCTGCTCCACTTAGAACATTTTTCATTGGAATCACATAATACCTCACTTAGTCACCATAGAAATATCCAGATTGACTGAGCAAACAGTTGAGATAAAAAGTCATAATTTAATTTTAACCTGTATTTCTCTATTATGCAAAGAGACTGTTGTGGCAAATAACAGTATCAGGTGATCAGAAAGACTAGAATAAAAAATGATCAGTTTGGCAAGAATTACTAATTAAATGAAAAGACTAGAATATTACTAGTACCAGTAATGTCAAGACTGAGCTGCACTGCTGCTGATATCTGAAATAGACTTTTCCAAAAAAAAATATCTCATGCAAAACATAACAATGTAGAATTGTACATCTATCACAAAGAGTTTAAATTTTTTAAACCAACTTGCACCATTCACAAACAAACAAACAAACAAACAAAAAAAAACTGGCTCCATATCGACTCAACACGTTGAACATGAGAGGCACACTGGAAACAGGATAATTACAAAACAGCACATGTACACATAAACACAAAGGTGCAACCACACGTGTTTATAGCTGGAGATTCCTTTCTCAAATTTGCCCCCAAAACACAATACTCTATTAAACTAGATCTACAATCATGAAAACGCACTCTTTTCATCGGTGAACAAAATATATAGTTCCTGGACATGACTGAGGACTGCTTGCAGAAAAGTGATCAATCCTGCTGAGCTGACGACTGCTTCGCCATTTTCCCTCCTGTGGCGTTCATTAGGCTGCACATAGGTCTGAGGCCCAGGCTACACGAAGCCATGTCTATGAAAAAAAAAAAGATCGGATTGCAAAAGTCTTCTGTAAATACAGAGCCTACTTGAAAAATGAAGGCGCCACCTGAGTGTCTTCGTGTGAACAACCAAACCGTTATCTTTATCATGGTAATAACGCCACCTCTCCAACCCCTCTTCATCGTCTTCTGTTTGTTTACACCACGTAGGATTCTGCACAAGCTTCGAGTCTTCGTCTCCGGTTCAGAGCTGTAATCTCTTTTTTCAGTTGTGCACCATCTAAAGGCTGAAATATGTACTGATTTTTTTATGCTGATTCAGTGGCACGTCGATTGGTGCTTAAAAGTAGAAAAAAGAAAAATAAAGATGAGAACAGATTCTACTATTTTATAATGTCAAGTGTTCTATTTATAGGCAGGCGTGCCTGTAATGTTATTCCCTCCCAGTGTAACTAATTCCTATATGGTTTGGAAGTGTATTCATGTGGTGTGGTAGTTAGATAAACGGACCTTCCAGTGAGAATATTAATGTTTCTTCACAGCTGGATGTACCACAGCAGATTGACAGTCATTACAAACACACTAAAATTAAATGTGCCTGAATATTTACACCTGCAAGAGCCCAGCTAAAAGGTGCCAGTACTTCTTGTAAAACAAAACAGATCCCATTTGTGTCAAAGTGGTCTTTGTGGTTTAATAATTTACTAATTGTCATTGTCTTCCCTTCTAATTTGTCCATCACAGTTATTCATCCACTGAACTGAACTATGGTCCTTTCTGCTAGGATAGCTGCATTCGATCCATCTGAAGGGGCTTCAACACTGAGCACAAAAAAAGAGCAGCAGGAAGATGAGTCTGCGATAGCCATGGCAGACATCCTGCCCACAACCACAGGGGAAGCAGCTCATACTTGACCAGGACCAGACTCCTCACAAAGCTTCAGGACTTCTGTGTAAAGGGCCTGGTCCTTTGACCCTGTTTCTGCCAGGTTTTAAAATCCACCCTAAATGATCTGTTCACAAGTGGACAGATTTAAATACAAGTGTAAATGCACCCAGCATGCATTTGTGGTCACTCAAACCACATTCAGAGGTGGTCTGGGCTGCATGTGGTCACATTGTTTTAGCAGTGCAAATGCAATGCATCCTGGGCCACACCGAGGGGCCGCCTTCTTAATTGACATTAACAAGGATGAGCCATAACAACCGATTCGCCCCCTTAGTTCATCACATTTAGTATTTTAACATTCAGAATTTCTGTTCAAATCCTCTCCATTATTTCTTCTTTTTCTTTTTTTTTAAATATTTCATACTTTGGGATGATTTCTGATTTTCATAATTGATTGATACAAATAAAATAAATGAAACTGGAAAAAGAAATCAGATGGAAGGGTTTCCTTCTTATTCATGCTCCTTTTTCTGCTAACCATGCACAATTTTGTGCATATCTCCAAAAAACAAATCAAAATAAAACACAGATTTGGTCTTTGCAGGTGGAAAACAATGCATCTTTTTATTTGCTTATAGGGTGGGAGAGTGAGACCCGATCCAAGTTGCAAATAAAGTTGCACTTAGAGACACATGTTAATGCCAGGTGTTAACAGATGTGCTGGCCACTTGCAATCAGATCACTCGAAGCTCATTTTTTCCAGGTAACATTTTTAGTTGTACCTTTTTAGTTTATTAGTACCCTCCTTTTCATCTTCTGGCTTTAAGCCTTCCTTTGACATCTTCCCCATTGACCCCAACTAACTGCATATCCACTTATACCACATGCAGAATCCTCCTCTTTGCCATCACTCCTCTCCAAAAGAGCACATTGCAATGTGAGTTAATTCGACACCCTGACCTAAGTCCAACACAGACTCTTTATACATGCGACATTTAAATTTGGTATATATGACTATATGGCCCTGTTCAGAACTGGCATTATCATGTATTCTAGAAAATTTGATCACAGGTGGCTAACTATTTCACACCTGTTTACACCTGGTATTTAAATCTATACCCAAATGCAATCTTTAGTGAATGTATCAGATATCCCCACTTTATATCCCAATAAACTCAAATGTAATTTCTGCTAGTAAACACCAAACACTGTTACTTTTAATCACAAAAAGCAGCATTGGAAATAACTTGGAGTAACCAGGAAGTATTTTAATACCAGCTGTGTACATGGTCTATGTCTGTGTGTACATTCATGTGAACTGAAATTAAAAGTTACTGTTACATGTTTGACAAGAATAATAGGAATAATTATGTAAAGAAGGCAACAAGTATGGGAAAATTTCAATATTTTACTAGTAATTCAGTGCATTTTCTTCTCATAGTACTCTCAGGACAGTAGCTTAGATGATCTGGATTGTCTCCTTGATATATATAGAATTCTGTTTCAACAAAAAAGCTTAGAAAATTGGTTTTGTTCTTAATCTGACCTCTGTGTGAGGTCAACACCAAATTAAACAAAAATCTTAGATGTATTCCTTCCTTCATGCCTCCCAGCATGGATTTGACAGTTTGCAAACACACTCCATCAAAAATCTTTTGCAAGGTTGCCTGCCTGCTTCCGCCAATAATAAACAATTATTGTTGCTGGACTGAAACAAAATTTTCTCAAGTATCACTAGAGCGTGGATGCTATCTCAGAGTTTTTTCTCTGAATGATCACACAGGCCCGCCATCATTTGAGCTATGATCACAAGGCATATGAGAGAATGGATTCAAGAACCCTCAAGTGCTGTGTAGCCTGCTGTGTGCGTGCACATGTGCTTACACAAGCTCCACAAAAGGTCTGGTCATGTGCTCGATAGCTATTTAAGAAGGGAGATGGAAATTGGCTGACTCTTGGGGGGCTACAGTTTTGCAAAGAGAGGAGCAGCATGCACAGTTGGAGGTAGGAGACCATATCACACTTTTTACATAACCAGCGGCAAAAAAAACTCTCAACTCAATATAACAGTAGCCGTTCAAATACTTGCAAACTGAAAGTGAATATATTGATATGAGAAGCTATGCTTCTGTCCAAACTTTTAAAATATTTCTATACTTCTTTTGACATTACTCATTTTCCATGCGATGGTTCTTTGTAAAATAATTGCTCTTGCCTAAAAGTATAAGTCACTCTATTCTTCCCTGACTGATAAGCTTCAAAAGAAAACACTGAAGCATCTCCACATCTCTTACAATCTACTGTTGAAAGCATTTGTGAACTTGTAAGAGCTGAAAGCTAATGGCTTTGTAAATTATGGATGACGACACTGCCTGCAGGGCTGTCTGAGAAGTGAAGATTTGGAATGATGTTGAAAACAATTCGATTTAACAAAAGAGTGCAAACCCACTGAGTCATTTGTCAACCTAATTTAACTGTATGTCGTGTATTCAATTGATTTGTTTTTGTCTTAACAAATGTGTTCTATGATGACTGTGGTCAAAACCTTTGAGCATGAAACTGGAATAAAGAGGCTGTGAAAGAGTGATTTCAACTTCAAATGTATTCTTCCATCTTTCAAATCTTTCCTTGGATTGTATTAGCATTTGGAGAGTGGGTCTCTTAGGGGTGACCTTATGTGCCAGCCTCGCACTGGCACAATTTCCCCGGGAGTGCGTCACCCCCGAGGCGCTGCAGAGCGGCCAATGCTGCCCGTCCCCCACAGGTGCTCCAGGGGATGAGTGTGGCTCCAGCACAGGAAGGGGCCAGTGCGTGTCCATTGCGGCCGACAATCGCCGTCACGGACCCCAGTACCCGTACAGTGGGCGTGATGACAGAGAGAGGTGGCCGCTGAGATTTTTCAACCGCACCTGCCAGTGTAATGGGAACTTCAGTGGCTACAACTGTGGACGATGCAGACACGGGCTGACGGGACCAAACTGTGATCAAAGAATCTCTGTGGGTAAGAGAACGGATGCTGTTCTGACTTTAAAAAAAAAAAAAGAAAAGAAAAAAATTGAAGAGACTTTATAATGTCTCTGTGTTGCTGCATCCTTAAAGATTTCACAGGTCTACATCAGCCAAGGGAACCGAGGCAGCATGCTTTTGCTAGAGACAGGAAATGTGTGTTAAATTTTAATAACATTTACTTTCTTCTCAGCCAAAAACCATTAATTCCCTCTCTATCTTCCGTCCCCCCATTAACCTCACTCTAGTGAGGAGAAATATCATGCAGATGAGTGCAGCTGAGAAGCAGGCATTTGTGAATGCTTTGGACCAAGCTAAGAGGACTGTCCACCCTGACCTGGTCATCTGCACAAGAAGGTACATCAACATAAAATGTGATTGGAGTACTTCTAATTGATTTAATGACCTGATTTCAAAATATGGATTTATTTACAGTATAAGAAGTGGTCTTTGTTTTGGATTAAAGCTGTGCAAAGGAACCTTTGTAATTTTGAGCTCAAACCTAGACTAAAGAGGTTAAGTTGTATTTACAACACTTTCCAAGACTTACCCTTAATCGGTCTCCTGCTTGATCACGCTTCTTTTCTTTTCTTTCATTACTTGCTTGAGTTTCTTGAGTGTGCAGTGTTTTGCCACTGTAGTTTAGTGAGTTATTACAGTGTTGTTGACATTTCATATAGTGCCGTAAAGCAGAAGTCTGAAGTTACTTTGGCTGATATTTACCAATAAGGGACACCTTGAGAGCCATAACGACACTTCTCCAGTCCAGTATTCCTCAAGATGAAATGGGAGCAGATATTTTCAACATAAGAAATTGGAGCAGTTTTGGTGAAGGATCTGTAGTCTGATGACTGAAATAGATTCACTAAACTTCAGTTCACTTCCAAATGTTTATTGTCATATGAACAAGGACAAAAGTAGCACAAAAATACTAACAATGCTAATACTGCCATTTGAAAGAAACTGTTCTACATTTGCTGCTTTTAGTTTCACCACAAATCAGATAACTGAAAAAAAATTAATTTTCTAATTAATACACATACATATGTACTCTGTACAACGTAAAATCTAATGCTAGCTAGTGCCCCAATCTAGCTAGCGTTTGATTTTATGTTGTGTATATGTTGTGCTAGCACCCACTGCTACTTAGTACAACATTTCTGGAATTGCCTACACGAGTTGAAAATTTTCTATGCTCATGAGACAAATAACACAAAGGAGAAGTTTCACAACTATGTCAACATCTCCCATATGAATGAATGGACTTCCAGATGTTTTCCATGAGTGTACAGAAGTAAGGGAAAATGAGCCGTGACAGCCCTTTATAACCCCTGCATCAGATTTCCTTTCACAATGAAATTCTGGTCTAGCAATGCAAATTAGTTTTTTAGTATGTTGCCATGATGCTAATTTTATGCTCCTGTGTAGCAACTACGCCATCTGGCGTTGCATGGTTGTTTGCATCACTCCGTACCACCGGCCGACAGTGTGGTTTCTTTTTCTGCAGCGCTGTCGCTTGCAGTGTAGAGTTTCCTTTTCTGTACTTCCTATATGTAGCTCAGACATAGCAACAAAGCAAATGAAGTATATTTAATATTGATAAATGTTGAGAATCAGTCATTTTTACAGACATTGTAGCAAACTATCGTTCTACCCGACTTGAAAATGATGAAGAAGAAATACCAGCTGAAAAATACCAGCTAAAGAAAAACACATCTACGAATCCCGTTTCTTGCGATCCATGTTGCTGCAACGCATAGTTACATTTAGAGAGAGGTGCATGTCAGGCTAAGCTGTAGCCTACACTGTAGTGTTCACACCTATATTGTAGCTACAGTGTAGCTTTAACACTAAATCTATCTTAAAAAGACACTATAACACTATCATAAAGACACGCAACCAAAAGCTGGTCACATGACCACTCTGACCAGCTTCATCCATTGTGGTGCATTGCATCAAAGCAGAACAAAGGACTTTATTTCACATTAAAATATTGGTTTCAATTTGATTTGAAATATTTGATTACTTTTATGAGGTGTTATCTTGTTGCCGTGATCCCGATTTTGGTTGGACAACTGAGTATTGCTTACAGCACCATGCCACACATCAACAACGATGAAACTAGCTCACAGAGCTACAGAGGACATTGCAGCAGAGGCAACTAAGATGCTGAGGAAAGAAATGACAGTTGAGAAACAGAGGATGACTGCAGAAGAGATCAAACAAAAGTAAATTTTAGATGGTGTTGTAAAAACTTCCACTGCCTAGAGGGGGTGCCAAAGCACTAAAAGTAGTAAAAGTCCTCCAAGAGAAAAACAGAAAAATGCAGGATGTAGCATGAGTATAATGGACAATATGCAAATTTTGACAGTTGTACAACAACATTTAAAACATTAAATACATCAGCTCAAGAGAGCAACTGCAGTTTCAGTTAACTTATTCAAGTAGATAACAGTGCAACAGACAGTGTTGCTTTGTGGCATGTGTGAGTGAGTTTGGGCCATTAAGCATAGACATGGGGAAACCCATGCTGTGTTTTTATAAATTCTAAGTAGGATTATAAAATTTCTTGTGGAGCCTTTCTGAATAAACTGCAGGTGGAAAAGCAAATTATGTAGCAGCAAGGGGAGTTATAATCTTCTAAGTAACACCAGGCCTAACATAAATCAGCAAATAACCTCCTTTCTGAGTCACCTGAGGATTATTGCATATTCATTTTTATACAATTAAACCTTGCAGGTAGGGGGTCCCATTTAACCTCTTAATACAAAAATTAACTTTCTCATATAAGCCGCAGTTTTTATCAACAAGGGAGACCTTTGAAGATTTTTTTTTTTTTCTGGAAGCTACATCAAGGAATAAAATCCATATTCAATAACATATTTACTAAGCATGCATCAATCAAGATGAATTTGGAGGACAGTCAAGCTTATTTTCCAGCAGTGTGTATATATATAAAAAAATGACACAAAGTGACATTCTTCCCTTATGTTTAGGTACCAGGAAGTGTTGGGACCGGATGGAAACACCCCACAGTTTGAGAACATCACTATCTACAACTACTTTGTTTGGAGCCACTACTATTCTGTCAGTAAGACATACCTGGGACCCGGTCAGGTGAGCTTTGGAGGGGTTGACTTCTCCCACGAGGGCCCAGGTTTCGTCACCTGGCATCGTTTTCATCTGCTGCAGCTGGAGAGAGACATGCAGGTGAGTGAAGGAAGAGGGGAAGCCTAAGGAAGGTACCTGAAAGGAAAAGGAAAAGGAGAATGAGGATGGGATGAAGAATGATGATGGGAAGAGTTGGTAGTTCTCTTAAGCATGGGGTGGGAAGCTTTCCAGCATCTGAAGGGCGGGAGAGAGGGGGTGGGGTTTAGAATAGACACAAAGGTTCTTCTGTAGACACTTTGATCTTTCAGTCAACCAACCCATCCTTGTTTTTCCTTGCACTGTGTGACCAGGACATGCTGGGAGATGCCTCTTTTGCCCTTCCATACTGGAACTTTGCCATTGGAGGCAGCGAGTGTGACATCTGCACTGACGACCTGCTGGGAGCACGGAGCACCTTTGACTTGAACTCCATCAGCCCCAACTCCAGATTCTCTCAGTGGAGGGTCATTTGTGAGAGCGTGGAGGACTACGACACTTTGGGCACTATCTGCAACAGTAAAGACAGCTGCACAAACACCCATCATAAAGCTCACGAGCTGATATATAGCATCGTCTCGGCTTCATTGAGAAGGAGGACGACAAGCTCATAAAGGGAGCATGTAGAACATAAACTGCTATAAATAATAACTCACAGTTGTTGTGCTAAATCCAATACTCATTGCTATTAATACAGTTGCATTAAAACTACTCTAGTTGTTTGACTTTGCCATCTGGCTTGCTCCTTTTGAAGCTTTTTTTCCCCACATCAGTGGGCTGAATTTTTGAGATGAGGGCAATAGTTTTCAACTGTAAATTCATAACGGGTCACAGGATTTATGGTAGAATAAGGACATCCTTATGCTTGAAAATGTTAATACTGTATAAACTAGACAAGGAGATCAGATTTGTTCGGATCAGCTCTCATTCCATGCTGGCACCAGATTAGTCACTTTCTTTTGTTTTTGCATTGAAAGCAAAGTTCAAGTGACTCTCTCTTTATATCTAGAACTTGTGGAATAATTTGGAATGTCAGCCGTTACTTTCTACCTGCGTACGTATAAGAGAAAATAACACATGTAGGAAAGCATAGCAAAGCTGGGTTTCAGTGATCTGTCTCATTGCACCCCTACGGAGAGTCTCAACAGGTTTGGTATTTTCTGCGTTAACTAGCAGCAACTTAAATGGGTTGGGTGGTGGTGGGATGGAAGCCTCATTTGTGCATCTGCTTGTTGAAGACAGGAATCCAGCAGTCTACTATTGCCTTTGATCTGAGGGAATAATCTTCAAACACACAGGCAACTCAGTTATGTAGCCCCCTACTTGTGTGTACAAAAAAAGAGAAAAGAAATAGATCACACATGCTTGAGAAAAAAAAAAAAAGAACTTCAATCACAAAGCTCCCTCTCAATACTGTTGACTCTTGTTGAAATTTTAACAATTTAACTGCCATGCTGTCATGTTTAAGACTGATCAAACTAGTCAAGTTTCCCACACAGAATTGGAAAGTGGTTTAAATGATATACAACATTTATAATCACGTTTTTGTTCCAATTCTGTGAGGAAAGGCTTTCATTCTGGTCTAAAAAAAATAGGAAATGTTGTTGCTTGGGTTATGTTTTATCTTGTTGTGCTAGCATGTTGTTTTTTTTTGTTTTTTTTTCCCACCTGAGTTAGACAACAAGACTTCTAATCTTCTTCACCCAGGTACTGAGACCAGCCCCATCAGGAGGAACCCGGCGGGCAATGTGGCTCGGCCCATGGTGCAGAGGCTGCCGGAGCCCCAGGACGTGCTGGACTGTCTGGAGCTGAACACTTTTGACACTCCTCCTTATTACTCCACCTCTTCTGAGAGCTTCAGGAACACCATTGAAGGTGCACAGCTGTGAGCTGTAATTCAGAGTTAAAGGACAGACTGATAGATGAAGATACAGTCTTTTAATCATATGTTGTAAAAAGCTGTAATGAAAATCATCTGGTCATAGTAGTTGGATAGTATGGTAATTAGAACCTCAGATGAACCGAAACACTTGTTCACTGTGTCATTAAAGAGTTATCATTGCTCTTTCCTCTTTACAACATACATGTAACTGCCATGTGGTTTGGAATAGTAGTTTACATGTCACCGTAAGTGGAGACACTATGGCTGGAAGGACTAACGAGGAGGTTGGCCCTGTTAAAATTCCAACCTACTAGTTTTACCCCAGAACCCCCTATAGTGAAAATGCACCTAATGACTGCAGGGTGAACAGGTCCTGTGGCTGAATATCAACCCCAAAGCATCAACCCTCCACTGCTGTGCTTGACAGTGGGATTCTGGTGAAACTATTTGGAATATGATGCTGGGCATTCAGTTCAAACAACTCTACTTTGGTTTCCTCTGTCCATAAGACATTGTTTCAGAGGTCCTCCAGTTTGTTCAAGATGTGTTTAGAGAGCCTAAAACATGATTCTATATTCTTTCTCAGAAGAGGCTTTCTCCTGACAGCCTTTCCAAGAAAACCATACTTGTTCAGTCTTCTTCTACAACAATTGTGCTGTCATGCACTTTAACATTTAACATGCTCAGTGAGGCCTGTAGGCTCTGAGACATAGCTCTTGTTGTTGTTTTGTTTGGTATTTCTCTAAGGACTGCATGGTTTGGACTTGAGGTAAAATTGCTAGGGTGTCCAATCCTGGGAAGACTGGCAACTTTCCACCTGTGAATAATCTTTCTCCCTGTAGAACACTGAACTCCAAATTGTTTGGAAATGGCTGTATAAATGCTTCCAGACAGATAAGTAACAACTGCTTCCCCAAGACCTTTACTTTTCCTTCTTGGCAGTGTGTTGAAAGACACTTGAATGTTCAAGACCACCAAACCACCAAAAATCAAAAAGTTTTTAAGAGGTCTTCACACCTGCTGGTGGTCAATTTACCATTAAGAGGGAACTTACTTACTGCCCACATGATTTTTGCTAAGTCAATAAGGGCATTGTGAAAAGAGTTACGTGCTTTTACCTGGCAGAGATTGTTTTATACAAGTAAAGTAAATTGAAATACTAACATTCAATATGATCACAGGATGTGAAATATGTTTTTACACAGAAAAAACCCTGCATGACTGTAGCAAAAACAAGCTATAGACATTACATTACTGGGGACTATAAAGTGCAAAGACAGCCACACATGGTATGTAAGCAAACAAATAAATGAATGAAGATGCAGATGTAAAGACATACTGCACAGGGTAACTGCTCAGTAGAGAATAATCAAATGTATGCAGGATGCTGAAATGATACAAGGATAAAATTCAAGATGACTAATGTGTATGAAGAAAGAGAAGAAAAACATTTCAGTTATATGCCATATGGGTATCTAAGAGTCTGACAGCATTTGGGATGAACAGGCAGTTTAGGTTTAACATCCTCCCATCAATCAAACGAACAGAATATCGAAGCTCAGTTACTCAGAAATTAAATCTGCTGAAGTTGCTTGCAACAGCAAAGACGGATACAAACTCAGGCCAGAAACACACACTCACTCAGTCTTTCACCCACATGCACATATGGTTAGCTCCAACACAGCATTTGCTGTTCCTAATTTTGGTAAATTTGAGCTTTGATTACATTTGTGTTTGCGTTTCTAGGGTACAGTGCTCCTCAGGGGATGTATGACCCTGTCATCCGCAGCCTCCACAACCTGGCCCACCTCTTTCTCAATGGGACAGGTGGACAGACTCACCTGTCTCCCAATGACCCCATATTTGTCCTGCTGCACACCTTTACCGATGCAATCTTTGACGAGTGGCTTCGCAGGCACCAACCAGGTACACAGGTACACACACAGCTGCAGCATTAATTTGCATGGATGAATGGATGTATAACAACAGTTATTTCCTACCTACAGGTGAAATAGTCTACCCTGAAGAGAACGCTCCAATTGGACACAACCGCCAGTTCAACATGGTTCCTTTTTGGCCTCCTGTCACAAACGCTGAGATGTTTGTCCCTGCACCAGAAAATCTTGGATATTCATACGAGGTCCAGTGGCCAGGTGACTAACACCACACGCTCAACCCACAAAACTCAATATTACTAGCTAAAACCTCCCCCCAACTTTTTCTCCTTCCCTTGACAGCTCGTGCTTTCACCCTGTCTGAAATCATCACTGTGGCCATCGTTGCAGCAGTGGTGGTTGTGGCACTAGTGGGTGGTCTCATTGCCTGTGCCGTACGAGCTCGTTCCTACCGCTCATCTGAGGTCTTGGAGCCGCTGCTGGGAGAAACATTCCGCCGTTATTCAGAGGATGAGAGGAGATTTGACAAATCTCAGTCCGTTGTCTGATTCCATGCCTTTCTATAGAGGCTTTGACATTTTCCTGCATTGGTTTTGCCTTTTGTATTCACCAGTTTCATCAAATAAACATAAATTGGTTTTGAACCCATAACCTGTTGTATTATATTTTATGTTCAATAAGTTTAGTACACAGAGAGGGACTCAGATGACATTCACTGCTTCTCATCATCAAGATTAGCCAGGTCGGGTTATTTGGACATCTGGTTAAGATGGTCATGTCCCTGGGGAGGTGTTTTGGTCCAACTGGGAGGAGGCCTGGAGGCAGACCTAATTCTGGGTTCACACTGTATGATTTTGGCCATCTTAGATGAAAGATACGCTGGTCCTAGATTTCTTAATGAGCCAGGAACAAAGATGAAAGATAAAACTGTTTTGCGACGAAAGACGGGCTGCGATAGATATCAAGCAGTGTCAGGAATTTGGAGGCAGCAACAGGCCAACACACTCACTGCCTCTACGATTTCTGTCAACTAGCCAACCAATAGGAATGCACTATGAAATAACGCACACATCAGCGCATCTACACAGCACATTAGCCTAGCAACAACAGCACCAGTTACAACAGAGAAACGTGAAGAAAAGATGCTTGATTTTATTCATTTTCTTTTCAAAGCACACAAACACCACTACGGCAATGCTAACTTTCAAATAACCTTTACATTAGCACATTAGCAGCAACCTGCTAATCACACGGTGATGTAATGACACCAATGATGCATTGACTCTGCACTTAGACGGTGAAATACACTCTTTACTTCCGCCATAGTCTCAATTCAGCATATGTTTAATTGTACAGCTATGCTGTAAATTTACTATATACCGACTTCACGTTGTGCAATGTGATTTGAATTAATCTTAAAAGACTATAAAAATCGTACATTGTGAACTCGGCATTACACACGCAGGAGCAATTACATTTGTCAGCCGACCTGGGAATGTCTTGGTGTGCTCCCAGAAGACCTGGGGAAGGTAGCTGGGAAGAGTGAAGTCTTGTCCTCTCTGCTTAGGCTGCTGGCCTCCAAAATCCCAAACCCAGATGTATGTACGTATGGATGGATGATAATTAAGAATACTTGAGCGTGGCTGGTTGTACAGCAGCCAAAGGGTCAAACTAGTTGAGGCTTATAAGAAATGGTTAAACGGTTACTTATAAATATTTCAATGACATGTTATAATGTCCCCTTTGCTCTGCTGCTTTATGACAAAACTCTAATTTGAGGACTAAATATAATCTGAAGAGGCATCTTTTCACCACTATCTGTTTTTCTCACCTTGCTACTATATCCCCACAGCAAAACATGAATCCATCTTAAACATGAATGCATGGTGCCTTATGGACAGTTTGATGCTTATGTTCCCACTCCTTTTGGTCTTCATCTGTAACTAGGCCTACCATTATGTAAACAACAGGCGGGGCTGTGTGAACAGACCACAGACTGGTCTTAATACAGGCCTTTTGCTGCAGGTGCAAATTTGTTTGTCTGAAGCCTGAGGCCATCTGGCAAATTGTTCCACTTAATGTTAATCTTTGAACCAATGAGTCTGATTAAATCCATACAGTTTTCCATGATTTCAAAGCAGCACACGCACTGCCCTCATGTGGATCTAATACAGTACTGCATGTGGGATAAGTAATTCACATATTTTCACAGACTTGTGTGTTCTAAATAAAAAACCAAAACAAATAATAATAACAATAATAAGAATTATAAATAATAATAATGATGATAGTAAAAACAAGCAAACTGAGATCCAGGCTCATTTTTCCATAACACCTGAACAGTCTGCAAGTAGCTGCTTGAATCATTTTAGGGACTCTTGTTTCAACAATTAGCATCTACATTGAGGGCTATGCAATATTTATCAAGTGCTTTTTACAAATTTAAAGCATCAAAAAACAATTTGCTTGATTAAATCACCTTAAAAA
The DNA here is from genome assembly GCA_037176975.1 of Arrhamphus sclerolepis. NCBI lineage: Eukaryota > Metazoa > Chordata > Actinopteri > Beloniformes > Hemiramphidae > Arrhamphus > Arrhamphus sclerolepis. The sequence goes on along the minus strand of JBAMYA010013323.1, from coordinate 6,962 downwards.
TGCTTTCAGAGTTCCGTAAAACACCTTAAAGGAAAATGTAGCAGTAAAATACCAAAACCAATGTAAATTTGAATTGATATTTTGCATGGTGTTCTTGAGTGCACAACAAAAAGGATAAGTACTTATGTCCTGATGTGACCTTTATGTCTGCAAAAAAAGGTCAAACTTTGCGTCAGAATGTGTCTGAAAACACACCAGGCCATCCAGCTCTCATAATTCTGCACCGAGGCACACAGCATGCACTATTTACGATTCTGTGTTAACTTTTCGGAGGCTTAAAGTCTGGGCATAAACGTCATGTTCTCTCTATTTCCTCTTGGGATTTGGGCTGAGAAAAAAGAAGTTTCATTTATATAATTCAGTGGTATACACTGTGGCTTTTAATGATGGAGAGTTTAAGTTTTGGGGATTTTTTTTTATTTTTTATTTTTTATTTTTTTTTAGTGAGTACAGATTACATTGACATTGAAGGACAACTTGGAGTTTATTCAACTTGAACTGAGTTTGGCTGAAGGATCAGCGATAACACTTTAAACCTACTTTCTAGTTGACTAGTGAGTAAACAGTATCAGTCAGCCATCATAACTTAATCTGCAGCATTGTTTGAAGATAGAAGGTAGGCCAAAAACTGCAGTGGTTTATATTACAGCCAAAGGTAGAAAGTGACATTGCACACCTGGTCTGTACCCATAAATTAATGCTATATCTCCAAAGAACTCTGTAGTTGTTCTATCAGCGTCTTGTTTTGTTTTTGGGAATTATTTTTTTTTTTTTTGGTCTTTTATTTAACAATTTGAAGGTATTCATCTTGTCATACAGCATCTTTTAAATTCAGGGGTTCCAGTCAGAGAAGAGAGCAGCTGCCACAAATAGCCATAGCAACACGTTCAAGAAGAAAACACATTTTTTAATGTTATACCATGTTAAACAGCACATCATCAAATGTATTTCGTCAAAGTTGTCTGGCCTCTGTCCTTTGATGTGAATGGTTTCACAACCACCTTCACACTGTCTGTGCAACCAAAGACTAACTGATATCACTTTCTGACAGTTTCAGAAATCCTATGACTGTATGTTTACAAGCTAATTAAAATGCAACATGAAATGGCATACTAATTAATGGGACCGAGTGTTATTCCAAATAAAAATAATTTCAAGTTGTCCTCTTCTTCTCACCATGACCAGGAACACATTCTTCTCCAAATATTTGACGCTACATCAAGGTGGTTTATTTTGCCCATACTTTCTGCTCACTGTCAGCATATGCTGATGATGCACTACCTTCTGTCAAAGGCTATTTGATGCAACTCATTTAAAGTAGCACAAAAGACTTTCTTTCATGTTAAAATATCTTTTTCAGTTTTGTATGAAGGAATATTTTTCTTAATTTGAAGAATTAAGCCATCTTGCTGTCTCCTGTCCCTACTACTGACTAAAACCTGCCAAAGTGACTTTGGACACACATCCCAGTTTGGTCTTGTGACAGCTCCGTATTTGCTTCACGGCATTATGTTGCACATCAGCAATAAAATTAGCTCACAGAACTACCGTGGACATAATGGCAGAGAACTCAAGAAAGCAATGATACAAGAGAATGAGAAAGTGACCGAGCAAGACATGAAACAAGAGTCAAAGCTTAAAATTTCAATTCAACTTAAAAACTTTGTTTTGTCAATGGGTTTGTAATTAAAGGCACACAGGACAGTTATACAAAATGACACACTTTTTTTTTATCTTTAACTTGTCTAAGATAAATATAGTTCATTGATGTATTTAATTTCTTTTGTAAATTCATTTGTTTTGGAAATAAAAAGTAGAAATAAGTCTCTCACTCGCTCACACATACGAACTACATCTGCTGCAAGGCCAAACTGCCTTTATGTAAAATGTATATATATATATGTATACATATATATAAATAAATAGATATGTGTGTGTATGTATGTATGCACTTATGTAACTACAGTCTTAAAGCATAGCAGTACAGATTTTCAACTAAAGAAGAGGGAATTCCTAAAATAAATTTTAAAGAAATTCTTATTTTAGCTTCACATTCTTGTTCAGTAAAATAGATCAGCTGCGGTAGGCAGTGCTCCTCTACTTTAACTGTGTGACTAAGTGTTATTATTTCTTTGCTTCAGGTTATGACACCAAGCAAAAATGAGTGACAGAGACACGCATACGTCTGTGCCATGTGTTTCTATCAGTCCGACTGATTTGCAGCTGACAACAGAGGAAGCGCCACCCAAACTTAGAGCTGTAATTACTGTGAGCCCTCAGTATGTACAGTAATTCTTCCTGTTGGGATATTTTTGTCTCCTGCAAGGAGAGCAGGTTTTTAAGACTCAGCACTGGACTGAATAACTTAGCATTGACATTTTTGCAGCTCAACATGATATCTTGTCAAAAAGCCTCAGGGGAGCAGGTGGAAAAAAGAGAGGATTATTTATTTTATTTTATTTTTCCTTTTTTTCCTTTTTTTTGTTGTGGGGGAGGGGTTCCCAGTCACAGCCAGCAGATTACACTAAAAACAATGCTGTGCACTTGTAAATTTGGACAGAATTGATAATCACACACAAACAACAGTCACTTGGCCACCGCTTCCCGCTTCATCATTAGCATCTTTCAAGTGGGCTCTTGTGAAAATGATCTTATTTTAAGCTGCAGTGCCTACTACATGTCTGGCATATGGAGTTAAAAGTGGATAAGAAAGGTCATAATTTGATGTCTGCGAGGATATCTTTCATAAATGCTCAGGGCCTGGATGTGAAAGCAGCAGATATATTGTCATACTTCATGAAAAAGGCAATGTTGATGCTTCATCTTCCCACCTAAAAGTTGCTCCGAAACTCAATGACCTGAAGGCAAGATGTTACAAAATATTTTTGATGTACAATTCTATTCATGCAGAATTGAAGCGCAACAATACAGCGAGAACAACCTGAAATGCACGAAGAGCCTTTTGGCATTTCTCCATTTTAAAAGCCTCCTCATGTGAGCAGGCAGGCGATTGTTCATCTGGAGCAGGATTAAGCAGACAGCGATGGCTGGCTTTCAGTAAAGCTTGCAAAGTGAGCAGATGGTTTTGATTAATGCAGACGCTCCAGACAGGATCTCCCAAGATGCCTCCCGTTTCCTGAATGAGACATTTGTGTGCAAATGTATTGTTTGTAAGGCTGTCACCAGTTTCATGAGTGATTTCAGGGAAAGTTCAGTGCTTTCAACTTGGGAGCGATTTCTTCAGCTTTCTCTTATTTTCTCTGACTAATCCCTCTCCCCTCTGCTCTACTAATTTACAATTCAATAATTTAGAGCTGCGTGTCATTTCGTGTGTCACGCACCCTCACACTGACTAAACCTGAGTGACTCTGAATATGCGTTTGTGTTTGATAAAGACAGACTGCATACCAGGAAATATGGTGACAGAGAGCAGAGCCACTAACAAACTAAACCTTCAGCAAGGAAAAACATTTATCACAGGTTTGGAAATAGATGCAACTGTCTGTCTAACTGACAAAAAAGTTTGACATTCACTGACTTTCCTGCACAGTTCTCTAGAAACCAATTACACAGAATTGGCTAAATACAACAGACACATACAGCGGGGAAAATTAGTATTTGATACACTGCTGATTTGCCGCTTACAAAGAATGGAGAGGTCAGTAATTTTCATCGTAGGTACACTTCAAATGTGTGACAGAATTTAAAAACAAAATACAGTAAGTCACATTGAATGATTTTTAAATAATTTATTTGGATTTTATTGCATGAAATAAATATTTTATTCAATTGAAAAATAGAATATTTGGTACAGAAACCTTTGTTTACAGTTACAGAAGTGCTGTAGTTCTTGACCAGGTTTGCCTACACTGCAGCAGTTTTGGCTCACTCCTCCAAACAGATCTTCTCCAGGTCTTTCAGGTTTCAGGGCTGTTGCTGGGCAACACTACGGAGTCACTACTTAGTTGCCCGGGCTGTGTGTTTTGGGTCATTGTCATGCTGGAAGACCCAGTCACGACCCATCTTCAATGCTCTTACTGAGGGAAAGAGGTTTTTGCTAAAATCTCATGACACATGGCCCCATCCATCCTCCCCTCAATACAGGTCCTGTCTCCTTTGCAGAAAAGCCCCCCCAAAGCATGATGTTTCCACCTCCATGCTTCACGGTTGGGATGGTGTTCTTGGGACTGTACACATCCTTTTTCTTCCTCCAAACACGGCGAGTGCTGTTTATATCAAAAAGTTCTGTTATGGACTCATCTCACCACATGACCCTCTGCCATGCCTCTTCTGGATCATCCATGTGGTCATTGGCAAACTTGAAATGGGCCTGGACGTGTGCTCGGATGAGTAGGGGGACCTTATGCGCAATTGCAGGATTTTGATCCATGACGGCATAGTGTGTTACCATGGTTACTTTTGAGACCGTGGTCCCAGCTCTCTTCAGGTCATTGCAGGTCCTCCTGTGTAGTTCTGTGCTGATCCCTCACCTTTCTCATGATTGTTGATACTCCATGAGGTGAGATCTTGCAATCCAAGGGAGATTGATAGTCATCTTGAGTTTATTCCATTTTCTAATAATTGCTCCAACAGCTGTTGCCTTCTCACCAAACTGCTTGCTTATTGTCCCATAGTGCATCCCAGCCTTGTGCAGGTCTACAATTTTGTCCCTGGTGACCTGGTTTTGCCCATTGGCTGAGTGTGTGGACAGGTGTCTTTTACACAGGTAACGAATTCAAAAAGCAAAACATGCAAATTAATTTATTTTAAAAATCATTCAGTGTGAATTTCTGGATTCTTTTAAGATTCTGTCCCTCACAGTTGTACCTATGATGAAAATTACAGACCTGTCTATTCTTTGTAAGCGGGACAACTTGCAGAATCGGTGGTGTATCAAATACTTATTTTCCCCATTGTAGAAAACACAGTAGAACATAGAAAATATATTAAATTTTAAAGGTGAGACATTCTACAATTTCATGAAAATTTACGACTCATTTCTAATTTGATGTCAGATGACAGGGAAATCAGTAACAGAAGAATAAAAAGATAAGTGATGAAAAGGGACGCCCGGAGGAAGATTTTACAGCTAATTAGGCATATTAATTATGAAGTCTTTGAATATCTTATTACCTACAGTATAAAATAATATCAAAAGATTCTTAGAATCAGAAGAAATCTTTGAGTGTGCGGAACAAGGCCAAAAAAATCAACATATTGATGTCTGTAATTTTCAGGCCTGGAAAGGAGAGGAATGAAGACTAAACACAGCGATACAGCATATGTGTGTGAATGAAGAGAAGGTGGAGCATTTTTGGTACTTAAGGTCAACAGTCCATAGCAACAGTGTGGTAAAGAAGTAAACAGGTAGAGACAAGTGTCAGGTGTGATACAAGAATAAGAGCAAGAATGAAAGGAAAGATTGTGGTGAGACCCCTAATGTTGTTTGGTTTAGAGACCGACAGGAGGGAGAGTTGGAGGTAGCAGAGGTTAAAATGTTAAGGTTCTCTTTGCTAGAGACAAGGATAGATATGATCAGGGATGAGTACATGGGAGGGACATCACATGTTAGATGCTTTGAAGAGAAAGTCAGAGAGGTCAAACTGAGATGGTTTGGACATGTACAGAGAGATAGTAACTGTATCAGTAGAAGGATGATGAGGTTGGAACTGCCAGACAGGAGGTCTAGAGGAAGACCAAAGAGGAGATTTATGGATGTAGAGAAAGAGGACAAGTTAGTTGGTGTGAGAGAAGAGGATGTAGATGTAGATGAAGACGAATGATTCGCTGTATGATGGGAACATCCAAAAGAAAAAGAAAAGGTATCTGAGAAAACAATTTGCTGCGCTTTCAACAAATGCAGCTCTATCCTTCAAAGAAGTAGTCACATGTGTGCATGATCCAGAAAAGCTACCATCTTCTCTGGAACAAAGCTTATTTAAAACGTTACATTTTGTGGTCAAATGAATTGAAGACTTGAAGACAGAAGTTCATTTTGGAAACCACAGACACTGAGTCCTCTGGACTAAATAGGAGAGGGACCCCCTCGGCCTATCAGAGCTCAGTTCAGACATGTGCATATGAATATACAGTTTTTAGAGCAAAGCATGTTTCCATCCAGGTAACCTTTTCAGGGAAGGTCTTGCATCGCTCAGCAAGACAATGCTAAATTGAATACTGCATGCATTACAAAAGCATAATTTTACATTAGAAGAGTGTGGGAGCTAAACTGGTTTGGAATTTACCTTTCACAATTTGAAAACATTTGCCACTTCATGAAATAAGAAAATATGCTAAAGGAGATGAACATTTGATATGTTTTTTTAAAATGTTCTATTGCGAAATAAAGAGCATGTGATTTGAAAATAATGGCATTTTGATTTTATGTAGAAAGGTTGAGTTGTGCTCTTCATCACATTAAAGCAACACAATGGAACTTAAACCAAAAAAAAAAGTTTCTAAAATTATTTTAGCAAAGTTCAACAAACAAGACAAATAGCACTATGCAAGTGAGTGCAAGCCGAGCTCAGGAAGACAAGCCTCCCTCCTGCCTATCTAAAATATATAAAATAATATAATGGATTTAAAAAAATAAATTCAGAATCAAAGTTCTAGCAAATGAACATTTAATACAGATTTATGCCAGAATCATAAATATAAGCACTGTAAGGCTGCTACTTAAAATTAAATAAAATGAATTGTCATGGAGAAATCAGTATGACAGTATAAATAAATCAATACAAAACAATACAAGAAGGTTTCAAATAAAGATTGTACAATAAACTATAACAATTTGTCCTTGAGGTCCAAAGGAAAGAGCTTTTTCAGTTTAAGACTATAAAAACACAACAATATTTATGTTAATAGCTAGAAATTATAATACACACACACACACACACAGGCGTACACATCCTTGCTCACAAACTTGGTGATACGCTCAAGGGCTGGTGACAAAGAAAGGA
>JBAMYA010013312.1:0-17360 GCA_037176975.1 Arrhamphus sclerolepis | reverse complement strand
CTAAGACTGACATGTTTCCGTTGTCTGTATTTAAACATATGTCATTAAACACTTTGGTCAGGGCAGTCTCAGTGCTGGGGTGCTGTCTAAAGCCTGACTGGAAGACATCATAGCAGTTGTTTATGGTTAAAAAGGATGATAAACACCTTTTTTTATTCCACTGAGCTAGAATTAATGGTTTGCAATAACAGAGCCAAGTTGGTATGTTGCAGCTGAATGCCAGGCTTCTTAAGGCCACCCACTGGTCTATTTGTGGATCAACTGGTGGTGGGTGGAGTAAGTTCCATAAACTAGCTTTGAAACCAGTCTTCAGAAAACTACATATGACATCACAGAAAGTCTGCTCAGTTCTCTTTATACAGTCTATGTGTAAAACACAGTGAAGTGGAGCTGTATCAGGACCGAGCGGTTGGTTCCTGCCCATCAACGTCGTATTTCCAGAAGTTCCTTCATCCAACACTGAAGTATTTATATTCATTTGGTTGATTTTTTTTTTCAACATTTTGAAGTGTAAATCTTATGTATTGTAACTTTAAAGTTACTAGTCATATTAGAAACTAGTTTCTTAGCCCTTTTTCTAACATTTAAGATTGTTGCTATGATTGGGTAATCACAGGGGTGAAAGAAACAAGAGCTGTTCGTTAAGACTGATTAATATTTCAACATCATTGCTGTCCAGTGAATAGTCATTAGTGAATAGTAATCTAACAGCCTTTAACCAGGGCTACAAAAGGGAAGAGAAATGAATCTTAAATGTGTCCCAGGTTTGTTCTCTGCTGATTGAACCACAGAGGAGCAGAGTATTCCGGCTGCTGGAGAAGAACCATAATCAGCCAGATGAAGGTTATTCATTCCAGCTGTGAGCGTCTGCAGGAATGCCGTGACTCTGCAGGGACTTTTGCTGATTGCCTCCTCACAGGTCAGTCACCTGTGTCGGCTGCTTGTTCCCATCAATAAACTCTCCCCGTCCACCTGCAAATCAGTTTTCAGCCAAATGCTGAAATGTGGAAAAATACCTCGATATTGATGGATGCCATCACCCAAATTATCTTTTAATTTATGGCTGAAATCCTGCAAAGAGCCAAAAAAAAACAAAAAAAAAACAAAACAACAACAACAAAACAAAAAAACAGGAAGTGTAATTACTTAATGTACTACCTTTGACATCATCTTCACTCAAGTAACTGCTGAGCTGTGAAACTGTAGAAGTGTTTGCTGTGATGACGTCAACTGAAGCATACAAAAAACTGTTTTGTCACAAGTGAAACCAGCCAGAAGAAATGTAAACACCACAATACACACAAAATATAGCAGCAGAAAACCTAAACAGACTTGAAATAAGGATGACATAAACAAGATAAAATACAGGAGTTTAAAAATACTGAATACAATATGTTGGTGCCTCGTCATTTTGTTGCTTCACTGCAGATCAAGGTTGAAGCTATCATTTCTGTTTTTATCTGTTCTGTTTATGTGAAAAAGGTTCAAATCCTATTTTATATTTGTTTGTGGAGATAAAGTTAGAGAGAGAGAGAGAGGATACAAAGAAGAAAATAGGCAGATAAGATAAATTAGAAATACAATCAAAGAGAGGAGACAGAGCAGATGAGGTATGTGTTTGTGTGTGTGTTTTTATGGTTTAGTGAGGACAAAGGTCTGAGGTTCAACACTGAAGGCCCAGTGGCACACGTGCAGACTCAGGCACATCAAATGTACAACTATTCCTTCCATTTTCATATTTTGAAGACACTGACCCTCAGCGCAACCATGCACCATAATATATTAAACACTCAAATATTTAAACACACACACACGCGTACAGGCCTGGTCGGTAATCTTCTTACCAATCACAAGGTTGGACTGTTGAAACAGGACAAAGTTCATGTCAGTGGTGGCTTGTCTTCCAACGGGAGAGTCAGAAACAGCAAACGACACGAATCAAAGAGACAAAGAGTAGATCAGAGAGGCGTAATTTCCTCTCTGGACTGAAGTGTTCATGTGTGTCTGTGGATTTTAAATGTAACGGCTGCTTTATGGCACCTGTCTTCTTCTTAGTCTGACCACTGGACACTAGTTGAGATCAGGAGGGACAACAGTCACACCTACATGTAAGTACCTATCTTTATTTTTATAAGTGACACCTGTTTGGTTGTTTGTCAGACAAAGGTGTGATTCTCGTCTGGTAGAGGTGTTAGTTTTTGTTTGATTTTCCACAAGCGCTATTATTATATTTTTTCATTGTTCTACACTTCAGCAGAAATCAGAGCATGAAAACCTGCTTAGTTTCCCGGCAGGTCGCTTGTTTCTAATTTAAATTCAGAGCACAAGTGTACTTTTTGATTCAGGCAGGAAAGAACAACCAGCGATACTCCAGTTTTGTATCACTTGACTTGGTTTAAAGTATACCTGCAGGTGGTTGATTGAAAATAATGTAATTTTCACAACCCCCCCCCCAACAAGATCACTGTGAGAGCACTTTATAAATTAATGTAGGGGGAAAAATATGGAGTGTTGCATTAGGATGGATTTTAGCTCAGATATGCACATCATCTGCTCATTTTTCCCTCCAACTACAGCCATGGTTATTATGGTGACTCAGATCAGCCTAAATACAACTGAACTCGTTTTCAAATCATTTTCATCTCTTCTCCCCTTTTAACTTATCGCTAAAAACATCGCATCTATTCATCTAAGACTTTATGTTTTATTCTTATTTAAATTATTCCAGCTACCTCTTGAGGGGAATTTCAACATTTCCATGTTTATTTGCATTTTTACTTTGTGCTTGTGTGCAGAGCGTAGGCAGTGTTTAAAGCGCTGCTGTCCAGAGCTGTGCAGTGGTCAGAAACAATCTGAAGAAACTTCTCGGTTTGATGATGAGTTCTCTGGGATCCTTTACACTGTTTGAATGAAGAAAATTAGCACAGTAAAACTATCTGATAAAATAATAATAATAATAATAATTGGGGTCCAGTTCTCTGTATGTTGGAGGCCTTTTGGTAAATTATGAAACAACATAATTTATCTAGGCATATTTTCACTTTTCATATGAAACCCAGAAGGAGCTTCAAAGTGGTGTATTTCAGCTTGGTATCACTTTCATGCTGGTGCCATGTTTCTGTCTGCTGCAGCTGTGGAAAGCATTAGTGTTATTACTAATCTTAACCAAGCAGTTTTAACAACACAGTCCACATGCATCAAACCCACGGTCTGTGGGCCAAATCTGGCTTCACTTCATTTTATCTGGACCATGAGCGCATGCAAAGATAATTATAAACGTCTAACTAGAACATTTCTGAGGAAATTTCAATGCAACTGCCTGTTTGATTCAGTGCTGACATCAAAACGTGGAATAACTGAGGTGGAGAGCAGCTTGTTTATGTCAAAAAGTCAGGATTTAGCAAATGTTTGAAAAGATTTTATAACAAAGAGTTGAGAATTTTTGTTAAAATTTGTGATTTTGGGACAAAAAGTTTGAATTATACAAAATTTGCAATTATAGGACTGTTGTAATTTTATGTGAAAATGGTGCAAAAAACTATTTTCCAACAAAAACGGAAAAAGGCCGAGGATGAAATGAGGATGGCTGTGCCCTCAGGTATTCACATTTATGGAGTAAAATAGTCACTATTACTATTTCAAGATCAACAAATACTACATTTTATATGTATCCTGCATTACTTCTTTTGTTAGACAGCTCAGGTGGTTGATCTACAGAGAACCTCTGAAGGCCAATTATCCTCCAACAGTGGCACCATGTGGAAAGAGGCGGGACAAAGCTGTCAGAGCCAACCAGAGTCAATGGCTAGCTGTCAGTCAAGCACGTCAAATGATGAGTCAGTTTTATTGCTCAATATAAATTTATCTGATGTGGTACAATCTCCCCCCCCCTGATGGAACTATGGGTACCAAATGTGAATTTTTGCACCAGGGTGTAATCATTTTGCAAAGGTGGTACTTTTAATATGGAGGGCACTGGGGATTTGCTCTGTTATGAAGCCAGCACCTAATGGTCAATGGAGGACCTGCAACAAAACATGCTTCCTGGATGAGCTTCAACCTGGAAGAGGGGTGCTTTCTGTCTGCTTTAATGCTACTGGACGTCTCAGGTCCTGCTACAAGTGTTGGGATGACGACTCAGACTTTTCAACTCGTTGCCACCTGACTTGATTACTGATCTGGCTCCGTTTGTATGGAGTTGGAGTCTTTAAAAAAAACAAAACAAAACAAAACAAAAACCTGCATCCACAGCAGCCCCTTCACGGATCAGTTTGAGGCAGCTGATGTACACATTTCTTCGGATCATGACTTGTGTGGGGCAAAAATAACCAAACTAAGCACGACGTGGGCGTCTGGGGAACCCAGCAACGGTGCTCTTCGGCGATGCTGCCGCTGTCTTGGGCGGCCTCCCCGTCCCGGATGTGCCATTGATCACCTGGGTTCCACCCGAGACGGGGTTTGACCAGGTATTGACCCGGTGGACCCCAACCTGGGGTGGGTGATCGCCGCGAAGAAGTGCGTTCATGGACGCCATGATGTAACTGATGTAGATATCTGCAGCTCCTCTGCTCCATCACTACTCCTCAGCTCGCTGGCAGCCATGACTTGCCTGTCAGAAAGACGTCGTTCTCAAACATGTCTGACCAATGGGAAAGCATCCGCCCACCGCCGATGTTTGTGTAAAAAAAGGAAATAAAAAAAACTTTAAAACTTTTTTCACCTCAATTCAAAAAAATCAGTATATATATATATTTTTTTCAATTTTAATTTTGCATTTGAACAGTCTTCTTCTTTGATTGAAAATATTACTTTTTTGATTGAAGCAACTTTTTGGAATTGAATAATAAAGACACAAATGTCCTACCCATAATACCCAAACAAAAAGATTACTTCAATAATAATAAAGTATTTTCAATTTAAAAAACACTTCACTTCAATCAAAGAAAACATTTTCAGTCAAATAAAAACAGTGTTCAAATGTTTCTTTTTGCATTCAAACACTTTTCTTTGATTGAAAAGGTTTTTTTTTTATTTTATTGAAGCAAAGGTTTTTACTATTGAGAATATATTTTTTGATTGAAGCAACCTTTTTTCTGATTGAATAATAAAGACACAAATCTATCTTCATTCTAACTGACTGAATTTCGCATGCAGATAGCTGTTTGAATGGTTTAATGTGATTGGATTGTGAGTAAATCGTTTCCCACGTGGGCTGCATTCTTATGACTGGCTGAAAGAAGGAAGATATCTGATTGGTTGCAGATCATTCGTGTTATAAAAAATGCATTTGTGAGTTATAGGTGACGGAGTGTATAGACTAGACTAAGATTATTACGTTATTCAGCAGTCAATCAGTTACCAGATCTCAGCTATGTCCCGCCTCCTCTGCTGTTGATCGATGTGGCACTGATTTGACTCTCATTTCAGAGTTGCAACTGCAAAAGTAAAAAGTGAGAAAGACGGTTCAAAAACAGAAATGGTTTTAGAACTGATAAAGGAAAAGAAAAGTGTAACAAAGAAAGCTGACTGGAGTCCATGTTACAGATTTTAATTTCTTGTTTGCAGATTCTGGATTTTGATTCTCAGATTTTCCGTTTTGATTCGGCTCTGAATTGACACCACAGATTTCAGCCATTTCATCATTCATTTGCAATATTCCTCCTTCCACTAATTAGACTTTTCAAGGACATATTGTTTTCACCTACTCATGACTCATGTTACAAGTGCTGTAGTCTGTCTGCAGTCTCTTTTTGCTGGTCTTATCTGAAAACGGAGGGTGCAGAGGTGTCAGAGTAAGAAATATGTTCCTGCAGCCATGTCTCTGCGAAACACACAATACTGCATACCCAATATTCCCACTTTGTACTTGTCAGTACTCCAAGTTCATCCATTTTATTTGCTAATGATTTTAAAGTATCTATAGCAATCAGGGGATTAAAATGATTTAAAATTCCTTCTCCTTGCTCTCCATTTTGCTCTTGCCCTAGATCCTTGATGTTTCTTCTTCAGCTTGCTTGCATTTGGGATTTTATTCCAGACATTACTCAGGCTTTCTAAGCTCACTCAGGTGCTCCCATACGTAAACAACTTCGCTCTTATCATGAGGTTTTCATTACACTTAAAACTGCAGCGGCACATAGAAAGTACACCTAAGGAAATCCTTAGGAAAAAAATTACGTTTTCAGGAGGAGGCCTTTCTGATGATGTAAAGCAGAAGTCCACACATCTAGAGCGGAAACAGCTGTTCAGGTGTTTCTTCATATTTTTATTTTTTATTTATACTCTGAGGTTATACTGGTCTGCAAACACCTGTTAATATATTCACCCACCCTTCAGCAGGTTGTACCGTACTCTTTTATATTGCCTTTTTGTATAGTGTACTATATTGTATTATGACTAATTTGTATTTTGTTATGTACATCATGCTGCTAATGTCTGGGAGCTACCAAACAAATTTTGTTCTATCTTTGATACAATGACAATAAAGTCTTATCTTTATCTTCTGCATCCACAGGTCACATGACGTACCGAAAAGGGTCACATTCGCTCCCATGTAGAACCTATCTCGACAAAAGGAGTCATTGTCTCACATGTTTTATTAAAAGATGTGTGAGTCATCCTCAACTGTTGAGTCCACTGCTCCTCTGTGAAATCATGGGAAATGACCTCCAAGAAGGATGAGGTTTGTGGCTGCAGAAATCAAAATCATCACCAATATCCCTGGACAGACTCATCTCAGCAGAAGAAAACACAACTTTGTTGCATAACATGATGGAAATGGTGCCTTAAAGTTTGCGCCAGAACTGTAATAGAAACATGGCTATGATAACTCATTAAAAGAAAGAAATGCCAGAATTACTTGCAGAGATCCCTAAAGGAGCATCCAAACAGGCTTGGGGGAAATACTTAAAAACAGTGTTTTTAACAGAAAAGAAAAGAAAACAGAAAACAACCACTGTAGCAGAATCCTGACAGTAGAACAGTAAAAACTATGCAACAAAGGAAGGAATATAGGGCGCTCATATGTACATCTGTGTACTGTATGTACAGTTTTCAGAGAACACATTGAAGTGTAAGTAACATCTTTCACCTTTAGTGTCTATTTCACAAAATCTTTCAATAAAGGGAGCAGAATAATGAAATAATGCTGTTCATCCTCTGACATTTCTAAGCCTATAGGAGTCCGTCTGTGACATTCGTTCCGCTATACAGTACAAATTAGTCGAGAAACTGCCTCAGCAACAGAACTCTCCCTATCCTTGGTTTCCTGTGCATTCTTACATAATTATGCTTCACAGACCAGTCAACAGAAATGTTTTTTTCTTTTTTTTCAGTATCTAAGAGACATCTATACGTCTCTTAAATTGTGAAATTAAGCAACAGATTGGTGATCTGACCAGTGCACTTCTCTCTAGTCAGTCACAATCAGACTATTGATTTCTTTTTTGTTGCAAGGTTTAAGGAAAGGGCGAGCTGAAAAGAGTCTCAACAAAGCGGCCGACCACTCGATTGGTTTGGATCTTGACATCGTGTTAGACCTCTATGTCTCCTCCATTAGAGATAGTTTGTCCCATGATATCCCCTATTTATATTTAACAAGGAAATATTGATGCTTCTGCAGCCATGTGGTACTTTTCATCGTGAAAGGTTAGCAGATGCGCTGCAGCTCTGAAATTGAGATCAACACAGCAGGTTTGGTTGGTTTTATCTCCTCTGTCTGACTGAGAGGCTGCAGCGCTGCTGCCTCGATGAGTCACTCACTGGCCTGCAGCAGGAAAATGATGCTTCTCTACTGCCACCTAGTGGATGCTGCCATTGTAGCATTGGATTGTAAAATTTCTCCCCTGTTAAAAAAATATACGATGACATTGATATGCGTACAATCAAAATATCACTCACAGCTTATACAAAATACAAGTTCTCATATTTTGTTCAGCAAATAAGAGCAACTTGTAGCATGAATGTTTAATGCCAGTACTTGTTATAAATAATCTGATTTATGCTTTATCTAAAAGAAAATTACCAGTCTAAGACAGTATAAGACCTCTCCATCATCTTTCTGGCTTAATGAAAGTAAATCCCTGCATCCAGGTTTTGGATAACCTTCAGTAAAGGGTAGCGGCAGGTCAAGTATTTCTGTCTACTGTCTGTTCATTTGCTCACGTAACTGGGCACAAGGGCTTAAAATTAGTCATCAGGTTGATGATTTTGGAAGCTAAATGGTCCGAACCATCCAGGCCTTTTTGGTATCACAATGAAATGCACCAGGTACTCTGATCATGCTATTTTCCAATATGCAGAACCTTCGAAAGGACTCTACTTGATCCTCTCACAATCAGTCTATTATTAGATGGGAAGGGGAGTAAAGCTTTGTAAGGGACCACAACAATGAATCAAAACAGCTTTGACTGTGGACAGAATATAGGTTTGCAGCAAAATGGGAACCAATGTCGGCACTTGGGGCAACTGAGGTATGTCAAAATAAATTGCTAATTTGAGCCTCTGACAAGACTCAAAAACATAATTTCATGTAAGTAACAGTGTGTATAGGAACCTGTGATAAAGTGGCCTTATTGCTGTAAAATGCAATAGAGTGGCCCTTTTGTCTTCTTACGAATCGGAAGCTAACTTTAGCATTGTTAGCCCCTGAAGCTGTCGATGGTAACGGGAGGCTGTCACTCTGCCAAGACGGGAAAAGTGACAAGAGGGGACAATCGAGTGTATCGTCACTGCTGAAGCATGTATATTATTAAATATTGCTGTCACTTTGGTCAGACTTGTTTTTAGCTGCTGCACACATCTACCACATCACTGTGGCTAGCAAATAAATTTACTGCCGTTAACCTGTATTATAAAGATGCGCTTGTCAACCAACCAGCTTTTGTTCAACTGATATTTCCAGTTCTATCTAAAAGAGTTTTTCACTTGTATGTGTGTGAGGTTTTCAGTATAGTATGCAAGAGAGTGTGGTTTCATATGACAACATTTATTTCATTGTTCTCTACAATATATTTCATCTTGAATATGCACTTTCAGAAGGATTAAATACAAACTTGGTCTACATAATAGCTGCTAACAAGGGCAACAAAGTCAACAGTGCTTGCTGTTCTGTCTTCATGTAGCTGTTTATACCATCATTAAAGCAGCACATAAGGACTTAGAGGACATTTCTGTGTTAAAATAAGATTTAATTTCCATTTTAGGAAATATTTGGTAACCGTTGAATTGCCGTAGCGGTCTCCCTTCTCTACCGTTGATCTTGTTAGGACTAGCTGTTGCCACGACTTACAGCATCACAACAGAACTTGAAACCACTCCCCCAAAAAAGTTTATAAAGATATTTTAGTGGTAGTTCAACCTGTAACTTCCTACTACTACCACTTAATCTTCCTATGAATCTTGCTGTTGTTTTTAGCTTCATTTTCTTTTATCAGCTTATTTAATTGGGTCAAATTTCTTAATTGCTTGTTTTATTGCTGTGTTTGTAATTTTCTTTGTTTTATCAAAACAGGTCTCTTTTGTAAATGAGATCTTGGATCTCAATGAGACAACCTGTATAAATAAAAACAAAACAACTTCCTCCAAAGCCTGACCACCCACATCACCGACATTAGGACTATGTAAGTCGGCAGACAAGCCACGTTCAGGACAACACGCCTACCAGATGCTAATCAAAGTGTACAGCTAGTTTTTATCACTCGTCACAGTGTTTGCTGACAGTGGTTCTCCATCGGTACTTCTCTCGTTAGCTGGTCAACAAATGCACATGAGTTGCAATGGTCATAGAGGCTCAAACAGCACAGACTTCTCAATCAGAGACAGGTGGTAATTAGACCATGGGTCCACAAGGCCCACAACGGCCCCAAAGGGGCATGTTTTGATGGGAAAAGCACAATCTTACGTAGCCTTGCTTCAGTGTAAATAAAATAATAAATTGCTATAAACCGTAAAATTAACTGTTTACTTCGTTGACATGAGTCGTAGTATAGATTTCTGCAACTATCTGAGTTGGAGTTCTTATTTCTTCTGCTCTTCTTTTGCTTCCTTCAGAGGTTGCTACAGTGAATCATTTGTCTCCATCTAACCCTATTATCTGCATCTTCTTCTCTCTCACCAACTAACTTCATTACATCCATAAATCTCTTCGCTCTTCCTCTATTCCTTCTTCCTACCAGTTCTAACCTCATCATCCTTCTACAGATAATATTCACTATCCAAAGCATCTCAGTCTGACCTCTGACTTTCTCTCTAAAACATCCAACATGTACTGTCCCTCTGATGTACTCATTCGTCATCCTATCCAAAGAGGACCTCAACATTTTAATCTCTGCTACCTCCAACTCTGCCTCCTGTCTTTTCCTCAGTGCTGCATTCTCTAGAACCGTATAACACCACCATCTTGTACACTTTTCCTTTCATTCTTGCTAATAACTTTCTTCACCTCTTTTACCACATTCTCCACTGCTCAAAATTCTGGTTTCCGTGTACAAACAGCACACACCATCAGAGAGTACTGTGTGAATGTACGGCTGCATGAATGTGACTTATACTTGTTGACAAGACTAGAAAGGTGCTCGATAAATACAGTCGCTTTCCAGATGCTTTTGGTTCTGTCCTTCTACAACATAAAAAAAATTATGCTTACAAGTGAAAATGAATCTGCAGTCCACTATATATTTCAAGAGACAATCTTGCAGGGGTAAGGTAAACCTAACCATTGCAAATGTTTTATGTCTAAAAGCAAAACCGCTCTAATATGGATGCAGTCTTCTTCCACTGCCAGTCCCCAGCTTACTTGTGTTTGTAAATTTGCAAAATGCTTCTGCTGTAAGTGGGTCAAATAACTCCTTGTATGTGGCTCAGAAGCTATCAATTCAGCTGGGACAATCTATATGTGGCATATTTGATTCCTTACATCTTAATTGCTAGTATTTCTTTTTCTGTTTTCAATAAAGTGGAATGAATTAATTAATAAATAAAACTAATAAATTCCACTTTTGCTTCCTGAGCAAAGGCTGCAAAACAAAGTCAGGTGTACGTACATAATGTCTTTGTATAATACACTCAGACAAAAACATAATTTCCAGTTCTTGTGAGCTCATGTGGACAGTGTTTGGCTTATCTTCCATTTATATTTCAAGAGCCCGATGAGAGTTCAACTCCGAGGCCTGAGAATGCAGCACGTATCAATCCGAAGAGAAAGTAAACGAGACGATGTGTGTGGGTTTTTTTTCTACAAGAGCTACTTTCAATTCTGAAACATCAAACTGTCTGTGAAGCCAAGAAGTGCTGACAGGTTGCTCGCTTGCACACACACACACACACACACACACACACACACACACACACACACACACAGACACACACACTCTTTCTCATATTGTTGTAATTGAAAGCAGTCACTCCTAGACTTTCCTCACCACAGGGATTTGCACTTCAGCTCCAGGACTTCACTCATCTCTGCTCTTTGATATTCCCCTTACCTTCAGACTTCCTGTAACTGTAATACATTATACAGCCATCTCGACGCCCGCTATGCACACGCACGCGGAACACACCTGAAAATAAATCATTCAGCTGTGGAAAAACAAGTAAACACAGTACCTTTACTGATTAATAATGAGAGCATGGGTGACTGCGGAAATTGATATTTCAGTCTTCAATTCATTTTGCCTCAGACTGACAGCACCCGTCTAATTGGCAGTTGCTCGGCGTTGACTTCCCAGATTGTTGTGGCGTGAAAGTAGCTGCAGTTAAAGAAAAGAAAATGGTGCAGATGAGGCATCTGAATCCAAAGTTATTTTTAAAAATTCTCATGTTTTCATCTCATGTCTTGTTCCATCCATTGTCTACCTCTTATTTAAATAGATATGTCAATCTACTACTTATATATCGAGTCCTAATTAGGGTTACAGCACACAGCTATAGTACATGTGTAAAATAGTTTGATCAATTAAGCAAAGAGAAAGACCTGATTTTCAAGCTTTGGAAGTAAGAAAAACTGCAGTTGAATGACCACCAGGGGCTGCCTCCAAAAGCAAGTCAATTTCCACGGACCCATATGTTAAAATGTTCATTTTTGCAGCAGAAATAAACATATTCACAACCTGATTTAAAAAATAAAAAAAACTTAAATATTTGAAGTGATAGTCATTGGTGAAAAAGACTGATTTGCCCTAAATCCTAACATTAACTGCCTTTTTTCCTGCAAACACATTTTACACTATCACTCAAAGCTGTTTAAGGTCACGTTGTTTTGGTCCTTAGAATTAGTTTACATTCCTTTCTGTCTAATATTTCAGCTAGGACTGTTTTAACTCCTTTCAGTGTTCCTTTAAATAGCAAAAGCAAAAATAAAGTTGTGCTCTTTCCTGGCATGTGCTAAAAAAACTAAACAAAACTAAACAACAAAAAAAGAATAAACAAATTCACAATATAGGTTTAGGCATGCACATGGACAAAGACAAAATAATATAGAATGGACAGTTTTTTCTCAAAATCTGATTAGGGCAAACTGAAAGAAGAAGAATAAATCCAACTCTTTAGTTTGGAAGAAATCCATATTGCCACTGTTCAAAGAAGACTGTCGTTGATTGAGTTAAGGAAGAAGCCAGTCAGAAACTAAAAACCAGTACAGTTATCAGAAGAACCAAGGCAGCTGGAGAAATGACATAATACAAAGAGGTAACACCAGGCTTTTCTTCAAGAGACAGTAAATACATGAGGCAGATTTGTTTATCGTGTTAATAATTAAGTGCAAGGCATGCTAAGCTTCAAAAATGTTGTCAAAGGTCTCTACTCGCACTGTTCAAAGAGCATGATCTCCTTTTTTCAAAGTACATATCTTTACAGTAAAGTAGTAATGTTCTTTGTCAACATTTAAACATTTATTACACAGCATGATTACATGTAAAAGCCTTCTGCAGTGCAACATAAAGTATGATTTTCATCAGTGCTGTATTGGTTGAAGATGACTTTCAAGGCTACTGGTTTATTGCTCTTTTCTTGCTGAACAAGGTCAGTGTGAGGGGAACAAAGATTTCCCAGAGTAAACAGTGCTGCATGACTATAATTTTAAGAGTCTTGTGTCAAAAATTCTCAGGTATGCATACAAAACCAGTCAAGCAAATAAGATATAGTCCCAAAGGAGCATAAATTTTCATTTAATTTAATTGTCCAAACAACAAAAGTGTCAGAGGATATTTTTCACATGAGTACATCATTTCTCTGTATTATTTCTAAACTCATTAGTGTATTATTAAGGATGGAATATGTTTTTATTGAATATGTGAAAACAACAACATAAAAAACCAAAACAAAACAGATGACTTATTAAACATTTAACTGAGCACTTGTTGCAGTTAACACTCAATATTTGTCCATTATGCACAATTTTATTTTTTATTTCATTTCATTTTAATTAATATTATTTCATTAAAAATGTAATTAAATTCATTTAAAAAATATTTCTATTTTATTTTCGTTAAAATTTTATTTTTAAGACAAAAATCTTTCCAGCGCTGTGTATTTGGAAATCTGAAGTGACCAATCTGATGTAACTCAAACCTGTCATTTTGCAGCCACCATCATCTGAAAATATATCCATTGAGGCAGTCTGTCTGATTTACTGTGACATCACAGAGTTGAATTAGCCATCTTCTTCATTTCTATCTATCCAACGTCACATCATGTTGCATTTACTTTATCAGAAAAGTTACAAATTTAAAAACAAGCACAGTTCATGGAAAAAGAGTGCGGAATCAAGTCCAAACCCAAAACCAAAGCAAGTGACTGAACTTTCATTAATACCTTAGGAAATCATATCAACTATAATTATTATGGTTAAGAGGTGTGCTCTTAACAAATGAAAAGTGTTAAGAAATGTTTTTAGCAATAAAGCTAAAACTACATTTTGAGATTCGCTATCAAAATGCTGCTAAATATATTCAAAACCCTGGGCCTTCTGGCTGAAAGTTATGGTTACCAAAGGCATAGCAGAAGAAGGGACCCAAATGGTTTGTTTCATAACTTACTAATAACGCAAAAAATAAAAATAAAACGCAACAACCCTCCAGCAGTATGAATGACCACTGTCTCAGGACAAGTCAGTTTGCATTAAAGGAACATTCTGGAGAAAAACTAATGTATATTAGTAATTAGTAAACTTCTGTGGATCTAAGCTGTTTGGAATGGGGCGGGAATATGTCTGCAGAAAAATAGCATTTCATTCTAGCATGTGGGGCTATACTGACATCAATATAAAGTGAAATAATAAAGCCTTTGACAAGACCCAAAATTGTCAGTCTACTCAAGTGAGAGTGTGGATAAGGCTCCCACAGATAAAAGGCTAATTTATGCTTCTGCATCAAAGTTGCCACGGCCCTATAGCCACTTTCCAAATGTAACTGAACTCGGTGA
The DNA here is from genome assembly GCA_037176975.1 of Arrhamphus sclerolepis. Lineage (NCBI taxonomy): Eukaryota > Metazoa > Chordata > Actinopteri > Beloniformes > Hemiramphidae > Arrhamphus > Arrhamphus sclerolepis. The sequence goes on along the minus strand of JBAMYA010013312.1, from coordinate 2,942 downwards.
CGTGGACTGAAAGAAACATGACTGGTAGATTCGTTCTTCCTCATTTGCAAATTTCCTGCCACAACTTCTTCTTTGTCATTTTCAGGTCAGGTGGAACGATGATTGCAAAGGATCTGGGTGGCAACGATCACAGCGAGATTGCAGCTTCACAACAAGACTCTTTATTTAATTGCACTTTTTAGTGCGAAACACAGTGCCAGCTGCTGGTCTGGCAGTCCTCCCTCCTCAGAGCCAGAGTGCCACCAATTAAATTCAGGGAACTTGATTGGCACATGCAGCACAGGTGTGCCAATCAGTCCTTCTCAGGTGCTGTTCCCTGAGCTGCAGCTTCACCTCTCCTCTGCAGCCAAGCAGAACCACAACCCGCCTCCACAATGATTAACTGCAATGTCTGTGGTGCTCCACATGCATCACCTCTAGCTCACATTAAATATACAATATACTTTTTCCACTGTTGCTGTGTCTGAGCTAGGAAGTAATTAAAAGGAACTGCTGCACTGCAAGCTACAGCGCTGCAGGAAAAAAAAAAAAACACTGCCACCTGGCTGTAGGTGGTGTAATTACAAAGCAATGTAAACAATGACAGGAGTATACTCCTGTCATTGCCAGAAGCAACGTAGTGACCATGAGTAGTCTAAGTGCTTAGCTGCTACGCAGAAGCATAAACAAAACTAAAGTAAGGTAAATTTTAACTTTATAAGAGTACAGAAAGAGTATAAAAAGAATCGTTTGAACAGAAATTGCCTTAGCTTTGCTACCATCTTGCGAAAAGTATGCACGAGGAACTAATGATGTCACACAATGGAGGAGAGTCAATGGCCCCTGTCCATACACGTTATTGTCTGCAATATTATATTTAATTTATGCTGATATTTGTTCAATTAGTATTTTTAATTTGTTTTGGTAGATCCGCAAAATGACTCAAGACAGTGTAAAGAACCTTTAACACATTTACCTCAGCCCTAAATGGGTTAGCACATGTTAATTAATTATAAGGACTTACTTCCTTTACTAGCCCACTAAATCATTGATGCAAGTTTACGAGATGCTAATTAACTATGCATGAACATCTATGTGCAGTACCTGGACACAGTTTTCCACAAAATCATGCTGATATCTATATTTTTTATATGAGCATCCTCATTTAAAGCTTTGAACATTAAAGTACAGAAGGAAGATATGTAAACGTAAATGTTCAGGTAATGCACACAAACATGCACACTGACTTTTATTCAGACATTGATATCTAGGTAGAGCAGCGATGAACTTTATTTAACAATGTGTTTGGCGGGATATTTTTTTAAAATGGGGCTTTCAAATATTAAAGAGTAAAAAGAAATATACATAACATTTAATCTTATGGAAAATACATAAGGCATAGTAGTTGTGACAAAGCAAAGCAAATAAGTAGCCCTGGATACTTTCTTTCAATGTGGGATGGAAAAAGTAATTTGGCATGTAGACCAGGGGTCAAACTCCATTTCATCCTGGGCCACATCAACACCATGATTACCAGTTATTCTTTACTTTCTCAACCAGCTATGTTCAATACAATTCAATTCAATTTATTGATATAGGGCCTATTTACAATAAATCATTTCTAGGTGCTTTAGAAACCCAGAGCATGACCGCCAGGCACATAGCAAAACCATCAGTAGCAAGAAAAAAGTCCCTCTTAGGAAGAAACCTTGAGCAGAACCCAGCTCTTCGAGGGACTCTCCTGCCGAAGGACAAGGACAAAGGAGATGTACAATATACATCATGCAATACAAAAATATACAAATATCTGATATGAAAACATATAAAAATGTAATATGTAAAGGTATGCAATGAGAATAAATTTATGATGGACTGCTGGTTGGCCACGCCAGCTGGCATCCCAGCAGCATCCAGTTGATAGGTGCAGTTGAACGACAGCATTGCCACAACGACATCGCAACGATGGCATCGCCACGACAGCATTGCCAAGTACCTGAAAAAGGAGAAGAAAGCGGGACTACGGAAGATAGACAACGTTGATTCTATTGTATGATTCAGGACAATCTGAGACTGAGATAAGACAGATATGGTAAAGATGCTCAGTGTTCTGGTTAGTACTCATGCCGTAGAATTCTGGACCAGTTGAAGGTTTTTAACAAGGTTGTTTGCACACCAAGAAAATAATGCATTACCTTCATCCAGTCTAGTGATAACAAAGGCATGGATACATTTCTCTGCATCCTCTGGAGTCAGGATGCTTCTAATTTTCCTGATACTAAATGAAAGAAAGCTGACTTTGTAACCTGTTTTACATGACAAATCTTCATCAAATATGACACCGAGGTTCCTGATAGCAGAGCTAGAAACTAAAGTAATGTGATCTAAATTAACCGTACAGTTCAAGAGTTCCTCACGGAGGTACTTGGGACCAAGTACAATTGCTTCAGTTTTATCTGAATTAAGAAGCAGGAAATTTCCAGTCATCCACATCACATGTTTAATGCAGGCATCTAATAAGGCTAATTGAGGCTAATTGATTAGCTTCATGTGATTGCAAGGATAAATAGAGCAGAGTATCATCTGTGTAGCAATGAAAATTTATGTTGTCAGATTTCTTGCTAGTCCTTTGACTTGGTTGTTAAAAAAAAAAAAAAAGAAAATTCACATCTTTATCACAAAAATTGAAACTTCTGTACAAAAATCACAATTTCTTTTCTTCTATAATGGCAAATCTTAAAATCTCAAATTTCACAAAAATCACAAAATGGAGGCTTTTGTAGTAAACTCACAATAATTTTTTGAATTAACTTTTTGTCCTAAAATCACAAATTTCAAACTTTTTGCTGTAAAATATCGTGCAAACTTTTGCTAAATCATCTCTTTGACAGGCCCTGCGATGGACTGGCAACCTGTCCAGGGTGTACCCCTGCCTTTCGCCCAATGTGAGCTGGGATAGGCTCCAG
>JBAMYA010013291.1:0-17362 GCA_037176975.1 Arrhamphus sclerolepis | reverse complement strand
CCTTTGGTCATTGCGTACAGTCATCGTCACTGTGTCCTAACCAAACCCGTCCCTGCTATTAACATTACGCTGATCCTGACCTCAGTTCACATCGTGAGGGAAGGCTTAATTTTTTTTCCTTTTTGTATATGCCTTCAGTGTTTTTCAGAACACGTCAGAAATGAATTGCAGAAGTTTCCAGAAGATAAGAGAGATGACGTTGTCATTCTGTTCTCTGCACACTCACTCCCCATGGCTGTAAGTATTAATAAGTTTTACTATTAATACATTTGGTTCTTTTTCCAAATGATGTACTGTATTTACTCCCCTACTGACACAGATGAAGCTGATGAAATGGTTCTAGTGCACTACTACTACTACAGCACCAATTAATTTCCCTTCAGAGATATTTTTGAATTGAGTTGATTTTAATACTTCTCAACACCTCAATGTCTCAACGCCTGCTGTTCTATTGGGAATAAAATATGGGTTTGTGAAAATTTAAAATCTTCTCTTTCTTTTTTTATTTACATTTCACACAGCATCCCAACTTTTTTTTGGAATTGGGGTTGATTAACTAAATACTTTAACTTCCATTGACAAAGGCTGATTACATACTTCTGCTATATATTTCCGTGCTTATCCAGTTGTATCATCAGACCATTGTTTTACTGTGCAGTGTTTGACATTGACATCAGACCAAAATGTTCCTACTGAGTGAAACTGAAGTATGAATATGGTTTGTTGCAACTATGGTAATTATGATATATAGGCATGCAAAATTTAGTACCATCACTTTTATTATTATTTTTTCTTTACAAGCAATAAAAATCTAGATTGTAGGAGATTTTAACTTTTTTTTTTTTTTTTACACAAAAAGCCAAAACATAAGGAATAAAAGACATGGTACTCTAAGGCTTCTACAAATGTAATACTTCCACTACCAGTATTTCAGTTATTATTTTTCTCACCATGGCACTATTACTGAAAATCCTACTTTTGTTTGTCCTGTTCAGGTTGTAAATAGAGGTGATCCGTACCCTCAGGAAGTGGGAGCCACAGTACAAAGAGTCATGGAAAGGTTGGGGCACTGTAACCCTTACAGACTGGTGTGGCAGTCTAGGGTAAATAAACACACACACACACAGAAAATAAGTCACTTTCTACCTTAATTCATGTGAGGATTAACATTACAATTCACCTGCATGATTAATTTAGAGACTAAATCTTCTCACAAGGGAAATAACTTTTTGCTTCACTTTGGGCTTCATCCCAGGTAAAACTATTAACTACTGCTAAGATGTTTTTTTTTCTTCCACAAGATGGAGCTATATGTCTAACAAGTGCTACAGCTGCTAGGGCAAGTGGCAGTGCCTTGCTGCTTTATTACACACCAGAACAAATTATGTGTTTAATATCTTTAGACTCAAGAAACAGTTGTTCTTGTGTGGTGAGTTTGTAAGAAGGTGACTACACAGAATATTTAGTATTGGCTAGAAGGCATGTGAACCACTGAAGCAGGAGCTCAAAGTCCTGTTAGTGTTGGCTAGAGGCTGCAGGGAGACGATCACACTGAAAAAAAGTTAATCAAACAAAAACCTGCTGAATCAATTTTACAAGAAACATACCTATGAAGATAACATCCCTCTCTAGGACGCAGACTATCTGCAGAAACATTAAACATAATTAAAGACAACAATAATTATGGATCAAGTGCCCTCAGTACCTTCATCCCCCTGTGTCTAACTGTAGCCTTGGTTTGGACTTGCAGGTGGGGCCGATGCCGTGGCTCGGTCCCCAAACAGATGATGTGATTAAAGGTCTTTGTGAACGAGGGAAGAAGAACATATTGCTGGTGCCCATCGCCTTCACATCAGACCACATAGAAACTCTGCATGAGCTGGACATTGAGTATGCACAGGTTTTGGGGGAAGAGGTGAGGAAAAACAAAACTCTAGGTGCCTACTGTTTTTTGTTTTTACTCTTTTTTTTTTCTTTTTTTTTTAGCTCTTGGTTCTCTTAATGTCTACATTCACAAATTAATGTAAAAAGTGTTTATAAGTTACTGCCTTAAAGAGGTCCACTGTTGCCTTAACTTGCTTTGAATTCGTGACACAAGACTTAATGACGCACATGGCATGTAGCATTGTATTTGTTTTAATGTACAGTAAAGCAAGTTAGCTGGTGTACTCATTCACCACGACCTGAAGTTGACTTCACATATCTATGTATTTTCTTTACATATCTATGTAATGTGGTGTCCTGCACAGTGAAATGGATTTTAATGACTTGCTTTGGGAAAAAAGTATCTTTCAGAAATCAGTTATTGTTTTTTCAAAAACACCCGGCTGTACTGAGGATCGATTTGTTGAAAATCCCTAAAACGTCCAGTATTTTCTAAAATTGTATAATATGAACTTGTTTAATAGATGTTTAATATGAACATTCTTTCAGTGTGGGGTGGACAACATCAGGAGAGCAGAGTCACTGAATGGGAACCCTCTCTTTATGAAGGTACCGTATTGAAACAGACTCTATAAATCACTCTATATGATGCTTTTAAACATTAATGTATGTAATGTTTTTATATTTCTTTTAGAAAAGAACCATTCACATTTGTAAAAGGTAGTAGTGAGGTCTGCTATGCCCTCTTTGAACTGGTCATTAGATATTCTGGTTTATTAAGTGCTTAAAACTCTCATGGAGTCAGATGTTTATTTAACTGGTAAATCATCAGTAATGACTGGTTATAACAATAATAGAAAATACATGAATATTGCAGAAAGACTAAACATAGAAATAATAGAAGACGAGATGGTAGGAGAGTCCTGTGAAGAAAGTAAACTGCAGACAGGAAATGGTCAATGAAAGGATGCTTTTCTCCCCTTTCTTTACTCTCTTCCTACTGTTCTCTTACTGTCTTGACTCTTTTTCATGTAAATTCTTCCTGTCATCCCTCCATCCCTTCCTTCACCCTGAAACCTGTCTCACAACAGGCAGCGTGTGTGTGTGTATGCGTGTGTGTGTGTGTGCTCGTGTATGCGTTTGTAGGGTTTATTAAAGGAAGGGGGAAGATCAATGGGAACTTTTAGAGCTGACTACAGTAGAACTGAACCGCCCGACTGGCTGGCTGGTCAGACCCGCCGCGCTCAGAGACCCCTTACCAAGTCTCTGAGAGTGTATGCGTGTGTGTGTGTGTGTGTGTGTGTGTGAGTGAGAGAGAGAGAGAGAGAAGAAGAAATCAATATCCAGAGGATGATTAGTTGGTAGTTACTGAAGGATGGTTTCCTTGGTGTGGCTTTAGTTTCTCTTTGTACTGCTGTTTTCTACAAGAAGCAGCTGCGGGAAGAAAAAGAAAGAAACTACATTCATCATGATTTTCACTTCAGGGTCTGGTTGTTGATGGGCCAACCAACAGCCCGTTCAGCTTAAAACTATGTGTATATATACACACACACATACATATATATGTATATTTATATATAAGGACAGTACATTTCCGTCCTCTAAAATTTAAACCTGCATCATTGGTTTTGTCCAGGCTTTGGCAGACCTGGTCCAGTCCCATCTGAAGTCCAACGAGCCATGTTCCCGCCAGTTGACCCTGCGCTGCCCGCTGTGCACAAACCCCACCTGTGGAAGGACCAAGGCCTTTTTCGCCAACCAGAAACTCGCATAGGAACTTGCATTTACACACTTATATACCCTGAAGCAGTTCTTGCTGCAGGACTATCTCTTAAGAGACTTTAGGCTATTTATAAACAAATGCTTCTTTCATGCAGTCTCTGCAGCAAGCATGCTCATTACCCATAAAATATATAAAGACTGGAGTAAATGGTTTCTGCAATCTAGAGTTTATTTTGATGTCCCACACCTTCCTTGTAAGTTTTTGCAGAGACCATTCAGTTAATATCAGTGGAGATAAAGAAACTGATGCTGAAATTTGTTTTCTTTGAGTCTTTTTTAAAATTTTATTTTTTCATGTTTACATTCCCTCAACTACATTCAGTAGGAAACCTTTCTTCTTGCTGGTGCTAATGGTGACACTGTTTCTCACCTTCTTTGTAACCTGCTGCGTTACCATTGGCCTGTGAGCCAGGAGCCCCTCCTACCCGTCCTGCTGTTACTCTTATAATGTGATTCAAGGAGCCTGCTGCTGACTTGCAGGTGAACATCAGTAACCTTGTAAAGAATAGAGTGACTCAGGGGCTTGAGACGTTCAGCTTTTGCATTTCATAACAGTAAAATATAACTTAAATTAATACAAATCCTGGATCTCTTCTAATTCCTACAATTAACTGGATTGCAACTGAATTCTAGCTCAAATATAGTTTCAAAAAGTGTGCTCTTTCAGAGTGTCGTATTTGAGATGGTTTACAGGCTGGGATAAATATTCTGTTATCTTTTTATTTTGACCTCTGCCAACCAATTAAAAACTGAAAAGGGACAATTGAACTGTTCACCTCTGCAGCTACTTACATCTTTTAAAAGTGCAGTTTGCAAGGTAGAGGGCACAGAACATGCTCACAGGGCACAGTACATGCTCTCAGTATCAGGCTTAATAGTTCATTTTAAGAGACTGGCTCAGCAAATCAATAGGAATAGGGCTGAGTTAGGAAAAGAAGGTCAAGTAGTAGCTGAGTTAAAACCTAAACCAGCTGAGTTATGTTTTTCTAAATAAAGTAAGGTGAGCATAATCTAGAGTGAATCCCTGTTGAGCTTGAACATGGTCAGAAATTTACCAATGAGTCTGCCCCCCTATTCGATCCATCAGCCCCTTGTGTGTCCTAGGAGATAAGGAACACTTGGGGAACAGAATGAAAAGTCAAATGTATAATACAGCAGTCATTCTGTGATGAATGAGACGGCCTCCAAATTTGTAGTACTCAGGAGTCCTTTTCAAATGTACTCACTCCTTTTTAAATAATATCACTTCAGACATTTACACACTTTTTAAGAGAATTTGCAGCACCCTGCAAACTTCAAATAGAAGTTTTTTTTCTGGTTTTCATCATTTAGTATCTCTACACCTGCACCTTTAAAAACAGCTAATATTTGCTTGATGCTACAATAAGACATTTGTGAGTGAGTACTGTAGCACTGGAATTGAGTGTCAGATCTCTGGATGATGATCACTTATCAAACATAAGTGTTTCTTCACTTGGATTTTCATGATTCAGTAATGAACCTGACAGAGGGTCATCAGAAATGTTTCAGTTTTCATGTAAACTGCCTCACAGTGATACATAGTTTCCTCTTAGAAGTGTCACTAGTTTACCACTGAGTCATTTTGGTCCTCTTATGTGTGATGCTGTCTATGCAGGGTTTGGCACAAGTGCAATTACTGTGATCTGAAATAATAACTTTTTAACTCTTATTTCACCTCTGAGTGTGATGAGACCAGGAAATGTCAAATTTTTGCAGTGTAGAAAAGGATGAACTTGAAATTTGGTGAAAATGTGGTATTATTTGTCCATGAATGAGTAAATGTTGAAAGTTGACTTGCACTGTTTCTGTCCTGTTGTTATGATAATGTGCCTTTAATAGTGGTTAAAGTAGAGTTGCTGAATTTGTGCTTTATGTATATTTTACATGTGCTTAAACAAAATGTCAACTGGAAAAAAAACACCCTGAAATCAGAGTTCTTATATTCCTGCTATGATTTAGGCCTTTCACATCTCTGTTGAGTTTGAATCCAAAAAAAACAAAACAAACAACAAACAAAAAGATGACTGGGTGGTTAAATCATTCAAACTGGTGCAGGTGACGCACGCATTTGTCTAAAGACCAAAAGTTGGCAGACACCACATTAGCTAATTAGTTGTGTCAGTATTCAGTTCTAAGTTCTTTTCTAACACAAAAAAAGAAGTTAGTCTGGTGGTATTATTTCTTTACAACAAAACATATGAAAGAATAAGTAGGTCTTCTCTCATTTAACCATTCTGCCTGAGAAAAACAAGTACAAGCTCAAACTCATGTATGTGCAGACACCCAAAGTTGGTACAGAACAAATATTTGACTGCGGTCAGGAGTTCTTACAGGCACTTATGCTGTCGTAGCAGAGTATACATATGCTTCATAACAGTCGTAGTTCTTCTGTTCCTGTGCACATAAACTATAATTCCACTTCATGATCATGTAACTCAAAAGTGTGGACACACATTTAAAATGAATGGCTGTGTGAAATTTTAACAGGTGCTGTACATTGTGAAGATATGGTATCAGTAGTGGATATACACGTTGAAAAGTCTTCCTTCAAAATAAAATAAATTAATAGGGAAAAAAGCTATTTATTCCTGGTGTAAGATAAGTGGTTTAACATACACTGGTAGCATTAGATTTTATTTATTTATTTTTTAACAGAAGAAAAGTCGTTGAAGATTTGCGCAGTCAGGAGACATGAGTTAATATAACTTCATGTCCAGCCCAGTACTTTTCTGAATTTTTTAGTTTGAAAACTCACTTTTTTGCGCTATTTACCTGTGCATCAGTCATACTTTTATTATGTTTGTCCATTAAGAACCTCATAATAGCTGCCACCTACCCCTTTTTTGAGATGTGTTTCTGCTATCAAAGTCCAAATGAGCTAATGTTTATCATGAAATGATAAAATGTCTCCATTTCAACATCTGATATGTTCTTTATGTTCTATTGGGAATAAAATATGGCTTTACGAGATTTGCAGATCATCCTGTCTTTATTTACATTTTTTGCAGCACCATTCTTGTATCCTCTCCTCACTTCCATGCTTTCGTTCTCATTTCTGTTTTCTTTGTCTCCATTCATTCTCTACATCTTTATCTTTTTTTTCTTCTTCATCCATCTTTCTTCTAACTCCCTTTTCTTCATATGCTGTTTAACTTCCATCCTTTCTCATCCTCTTTTTTGAGTTGCTATTCCTTTTTGCCCATATCTTTTCCTGTTCATGCCATATATCCTCTTTTCTTTCCTCCTTTTTTCTTACTCATCTCTATCTTCATCTGTTCTTTCTAGACAAGGCTCTTATTCATTTCTTCCAGTCATACCATTGTTTTCCTCTCATCCTTCTCACATCTTTCTTCACCTTCTTACTCCTTTCTTCCACTGATCCCTTATTCTGTTAACTTTTCCAATCTTCTGGCTTTTCCTTTCTTGCTGCTCATCTTTCCATCTCCTCCCCCACCCTTGCAGTTTTCATTGCCATTTTTCCTTTTTCCCCCAATATTTTCCTTATCCTGTTCTCCAGCTTTCTTCCTTCCTCCCCTCTTTCCCATTCATTCCCATCTCACCCCCCTTAACGTCCCCTCACCCCTCCTCTGTCCATCTTTTTTTTCTTTTCCCCAGCAGTCCCCTGCGGTGTTGCAATCACCTTTGCTGCTGTTGATTAAGCTGAGAGAGATTGGCTGTCCACGACCCAATAACCCCTGAGGGCGGCAAGCTGAGTGGCCCCCTCCCCCTTTTCCTCCCCTGCCTCTCTCTTTCTACTCCTCCCTACAACTGAGCCAGCCACAACCTTGTTTTTCATTTTGTTCTTTTTTCTCCACACCTTCTTTTCCTCCTTTCCAGCTCCCCGACCCCCTCTTTGCTCTTTCTTTCAGTTTTCCTCATCACTCTTCATTTCATGTTCTCTTTTCTCCCAGATTCTCTGTCTGCTTTCTACCTATTTGTCTCATCCTGTTCTGTCCTTGAATGATTTAATCGCTCATCCTATCCATTTATTCCTTCTTCACAAAGCTCTGCTTCTTTTGTTTTCCTAGTCTCCTTTGAATCTATTCCTATTTTCATTTTTATCTTCTTTATTTTCTACTCCTTTATAAGTTTTCTTTTCCTGATTGGCTTTTCTGTTCTTTAACATCTTCTCTAGAATATGTTTTTGTCCCCGTCTCATCCTTATTTTTTTCTACTCCAGTCTTCTGCCTATCTTTCCTTTTTGTCATGTGCTTTTGTTGTATCTTCCCCTCTTTCTGTATCCTTTGTCCTCCTTGTTTCTCTTTTACATCTCTTTCATCACTTAGTCTTAAATACTGTATATTTAATTACAGTATGACACATAGCTCCAGTACGATCTAGGTGTGACCATAATGAATTTTCTTTCTAATAACCCACCATTGAGATAATGCTCAGTCATATCATTTTTCTTATGTGGACTTCATCATCTGGTGTAAGGTTTTTAACTCCCCAAAACAATAAATTAGCTATGTCACAAGCTGTGCGTCAGTTCACAAGTTCATGAAACTCTCTTATGCTATCTCTGTAACATGGTTTAAATGTAAAGTATGTGTGATGATTTTAAAAATAAAATAAATCAATACATCTCAGCATTCCTCAATATGAATATCATATTTACCCCAAATCAGCCAAGTCACTTATGATGATTATCCCAGGAGGGCAACTGAAGGCACATGTGCTGCATATCAGTAACATCTAAAATCACACAACAGCAGCAATAACTCACATCTTCTTATATTCACATTTAATTAACTTAGGAGGCCTGCTTTATAATCAGTATAAATGTCCATAAATACTCTGCAAAGTGCCACAGTGTCTACAAACTGTTTGTGGTGCTGGACTGTTACGTTGGCTGTTGACAAGCTGGACAGCTCTAGGGACAAAGGTTCTCCTTCTCTGTATTTTGTAGGCAGAGCAGCAAAGTCCACATCCTGAGGGAAGCCATCAAACACAGGGAACAGGATGGGTGAGGGATCCTGTAAGATCCTTCAGGTTATTTTTACAAATTGCTGATCAGAGAAAGATCTGACAGGGTGTCCGATCATTTTTGAGCAGCGATCATCAGTCTGTTTCTGTCTTGCAGGGTGATTGTGTGGAACCAGCTGATAAAAGAGAAGGTCATTACATTCCCCATGAAAGAGAAGTAGAAGGTGGTTAGGATGTGGATGCGTTTCCTGAGCAGGTACTGCCCCTGCTGACACTTCCTGAGGATCTCCTTTGTGTTCGGGGAGAATCTCAGGAGGTTGTTGAAGGCAGTACCCAGGTACCTGTACTCTTGAACTAATTCCACAGGGTCCCCTGGATGGTGGTGGGGACTGCCTACATAGTGGTCAGCAGTTCATTTTAAGAGATGCCCTGATCATATATTATTAACAGCACCTCAGTATCAGACCAAACCAGATCCATCCCTGTAACTTTTGCGAGATCTTGGCTGTTTTATATCTTTGGAAATATATAAAATCTGCTTGTATTATTCCATTGTTCTCTGCATATTGACAACAAAAAAATAATTTTTTTCATGACTTGCTTTTCAAAGTTGGAAGTATAAGTCAACAAAAATAAGAAAGATGGTTAAATATTTTCCACGTGGCATCTCTGTACTCCAGTAAGGCAATGAAAAGACAACCAGTAGTGCTTTAATTGGGAAACAGAAAACATTTTTAAAAAGTGGTTGAAAATCTTTAGGGACTTTGTTAAATTGCTAAAAAATATTAGTAGAAGAGTATTTTTGGGGGTTTGAGAGTAGTCATCAGTCCAGTGCTCAGTATTTATAAATGACCCCCAAGGTTTTTCAACCATTGCTGTCTGTGCCACCAGTCATTTACACTCCCCTGCAGGAAACCATGACAGATGATATTTTGCAAAGCAGTGAGAGCATCTTGTTCTTGTTCCCTCTCCTTGGTGTTCTTTCTGGTTCCATTTGCTGTCTCCTTTTTTCTTCTGATTTATTCCAACTTCTTTTGTTGTTCCTGCTGCTGCTTTCTCTCTTTTTAAAATCCACACTGTTCATTTTTAAGTCTTTATTCTGTTACTATGGCCTGCCAGCTGGGGGTGAGTTGTTCAGAGATTGAGATGTGTGTGTGTTTGTTGGATTCGGAGTCTGCCGACTGATGGTTATTGAAGAAGTAGGATGCCAGCACCTGCAATTCTGTGACCTCCTACAGAGACAATAACCATTGATTCCTACAAAGAAGAGACAGAGCGAAGTGGCAGTCAGGTAAAAGAGAATTAGAAAAGTATGGGGAGTAAGAGAAACAAAGTGCCCTGGAGGGGCAACAGGGATACAAAAAAAAAAAGAAAAAGGAAAGCAACAGATGTATAAAGGTGGAAACTGGACTTAACTAATAATATTAGCTTGATGTGTCCAAGTGAAATACAAGTTTAGTCTAGAAAAAGTAAAAGCTGAACAGGAATATAAAAATTCAAAAGCTGGGTCAAGTTATGCCTTTTAGGAATGACACAGTACAGAAAATGTTCAGAGGTGCAATGAAGCACTTTAGACAGATAGATAGATAAACAGATATCTAAACTGATAGATAGATAGAACTTTATTATTCCCCGAAGGATTGATCATTTGTGCAAGTGGTCTATGAGTTCTAGAGATGCCTGAGTTGGTCAGCATTCATAATGCTGCTTTGTTGTCAAAGGTGAAAAGTCATTTTACTTAGGACTGTGAGGACATACGAGGGGATTCTCTTGTGCTGTCTTGTTTATCCTTTCTACTCCTGCATGTTTTATCTAAACATACTGGAAGAGTTGACCCTGATGGTTTTGGAGGTGCTGATTCTCATCCCAGCTGCTTCACACTCGGTTTGCAACAGAGTGTGAAGGTCTGCACCTGATGAAGCCAACAGGACCACATCATCTGCAAAGAGTCAATCCTGAGGTCACCAAACTGGAGCCTCCCCACCCCTCAGCTGATCCTAGAAATTCTGTGCATAAATGTTATGAACAGAATCAGTGACAAAGGGCAGCCGTGGCGAAGTCCACCTCTCACTGGCAAAGAATCCAATTTACAACCGGCAAAGTGGACCAGACTCTTGCTCCATTTGTACAGGGACCAGGTAGCCTGTAACAACAGACCCCATACCCCATACTCCTGGAGCACCGCCACAGGACACCCCAAGTGACACAGTCAAATGCCTTCTTCAAGTCCACAAAACACATGTGAACTCGTTGGGCAAATTCCCATGGCCCCTCCAGGACCCTAGTGAAGATATAGAGCTGGTCCAGTGTTCCACGGCCAGGATGGAACCCGCATTGTTCTTCCTGAATCAGAGATTCGACCACCCACCAGACCCTCCTCTCCAGCACCCCTGCATAGACCTGACCAGGGAGGTTGAGGAGTGTGATTCCCCTTTAATTGGAACACACCCTTAAAAAGGGGAACCGCCACCCCAGTCTGCTAATCCAAAGATACTGCTCCCTGGTGTCCATGCAATGCTGCAGAGGTGTCAACCAGGACAGCCCTACAACATCCAAAGTCTTGAGGCCCTCAGGGTGGATCTCCTCCACCCTCGGACCCTTACCACTGTGCCATTTCTTAACTACCTCGGCGACCTCAGCTCGTTATGGATAACCCCACCCCAGAATCTCCAGATTCAGCTTCCTTCATGGAAGACGTGTTTTTGGGATTGAAAATATCTGTCAAGTATTCCTTCCACTGTCCGACAACATCCCCAGTTGAGGTCAACAGCACATCACCCTCCACTGCTGGTGGAGCACTGCTTCCTCCTCCTGAGGCAGCTGATGGTTTGCTATAATCTTCTTGGAGTCAGTCGAAAGTTGCTCTCCATGGCCTCTCCAAATTCCTCCTACACCTGAGTTTTTGCCTCAGAGACCGCCAAAGCCACAATCTGTTTGGTCTGTCGGTACCTGTCTGCTGCCTCTGAAGTCTGACAAACTAAACAAGCCCTGTCTGACATGTTTCTTTGCCAGCAGACCCTTGCGACATGTTTGGGTCTACCTGGTCTGACAGGCATTCCCCCCGCCACCTGATCCAACTTACCACGAGGTAGTGATCAGTTGACAGCTCAGCTCCTCTCTTCACCCGAGTGTCCTGAACATGCGACCACAAGTCAGATGATAGGACTCATCGAGCTGCGACCAAGAGTGTCCCGGTGCCAAGTGCACTTATGGACACTCTAATGTTCGAACATGGTGTTTGTTATGGACAAACCGTGACTAGCACAGAAGTCCAATTACAAAACACTGCTCGGGTTCAGATCAGATTCCATTCCTCCCAGTCACACCCTTCCAAGTAACACTGTCGCTACCCATGTGGGCATTGAAGCCCCAAAGGAGAACAAGGGAGTCTTCTTTAGGGACTCTTTCCAGTATACCTGTCAGGGACTCCAAGAAGGCTGGGTACTCTGAGCTGCTGTGTGGCTCATAAGTAGAGACAACAGTCAGAGCCTGTGCTCTGACCCGTAGGCGCAGGGAAGCTACCCTCTCATCCACCGGGGAAATCTGTCAACAACTGCTAGGTTAATAAAGATCCACATTTTTTCAGTGGTTTCCCACGCTTGCTCCTGTTTATCAGCCATCTGATCCACAGCTAATAGAAAGACAATGTCACACAATTAACAGCCAAAAAATGGGCTGCTGTCTCCGTGGCAACAGAGAAACATACTATAGCAGAGTATGAGGATGGGACAGAGTGATTAAAAGTGGAGAAGGGGAGGACTTGGTGAGTTAAAGGGGAGAACTGACAAGGATGATTGATGGGAGGAGATGGACACTGAAATGATTTCACACAACAGAGAAGAAAAGTGTGAAGCAATATCATTCAAGACAAAAATTAAATTGATGGATTCATGACATTTTAAAAATAGATGGAGAAGAAATGAATACATATAAAAGACTGCCTTATCGTAAAATGTCAACATCAATAATGAAGGTAATAATGATACTCCGACAACTAGTAATTATACTACTACCACTACTATTACTACTAATAATAATAATGATACTACTACTATTACTAATAAAAATAATAATGATAATAATAATTATAGCAATGATAATAATGATGATAATGAGAGCTGGACTTCGCCAGGGCTGCCCTTTGTCACTGATTCTGTTCATAACTTTTATGGAATCTCTAGGAGCGCTGGGGGGTGGAGGGACTCCAGTTTGGTGACCTCAGGATTATCTCTTTGCCGATGATGTGGTCCTGTTGGCTTTATCGGGCAGGGATCTCCAGCTCTCGCTAGAGCGGTTTGCAACCGAGTGTGAAGTGGCTGGGATGAAAATCAGCACCTCCAAATCCGAAACCATGGTCCTATGTCAGAAAAGGGTAGAATGCTCTCGCTGGGTTGGGGATGAGGTTTTGAGGTTTTGCCTCAAATGGAGGAGTTTAGGTATCTTGGGGTCTTGTTCATGAGTGAGGGGAGAATGGAGCAGGAGATTGACAGGCTGATCAATGCAGCATTTGCAGTAATGAGGGCTCTGCACTGGTCCATTACGGTGAAGAGCCAAAATGCAAGACTCTCTGTTCACCGGTCAATCATCGTTCCCACCCTCACCTATGGTCTGGGAATGCCTTGGTATTTCCCCGAAAGAACTGGAGGTGGTGGCTGGGGATCGGGGGTCTGGGCTTCTCTGCTCAAGGTGCTGCCCCCCCCGACCCAACAGGATAAACAGAAGTTAATGGATGGATGGATGGATAATGATAATAATGATACTACTACTAGTAATTATAATAATGATAATAATGATCATACTGCAACTAATAATAATAATACTGCTACTAATAATAATAAAAATAACAACAATAATAATAACAATAATGATGATAATAACAATAACAACGACAACGATGATGATGATAACAATAACAACAATAATAATATGTAGATAGAAGCTTTAAATATCTTCATGTGGAAATTAGATCTGAGCAACAAAAATACAAACAAAGGATGATGAAATAACCAATATCAAAAAAGGAAACAAACAAACTGTGAAATTGAAGATATGCACATTTCTGTTCATAAAACTATGAAACAAATAATAATCAGGTTAAATATATTTCTGCAACTTGTTTTTTTGTTTTTTTTTTACAATTTTATGTTTGTGGAATACAGGGTGGGTGGAGGTGGCAGATCTTTTTTATTTGTATTTTTATGTCAAGGTAGGTTATTGATGGGTAGCTGCCTTCATATATTGCGTGAAATGCATGCATTGTGGTTTATTTGTTATTTTACAGACTACTGGCCACATATGTACCTAGCAGACAAATCTCACATATTTCTTGCCCTGTGTTAATGGTCATATTCATTTTTTTATTGTGATACTACTCTATGTATGTATTTACCAAAAAAAAAAAAAAGGCTGTCCATGTTCTTGCCTACGTTTTCCTCTATCTGAAAAAGTATTTTCTAGTGTTTAACACTGTGACAGAGCACCGTCACAGAGAGCAGGCTAAACACGCAAAACGACAATAAAACGGTAGAATAAACGTCTAACATTGCATGCAAAGGGTTAACGGGTGCACACGTTGTCCGCGCTGTAAAGTTAAGACGCCATTTACCTTTTTATGTCCGCGTGTTGCCGAGTCCGCCGGCCAAACCGCGCGGCAGAATGAATGGACTTTAAGAACGGGGAAGTAGGAAGTGACGTCATGGTCACGGGTCCCGGAAAAGGTCCCGCTAAACATTTATTTTTGCTTAATGTATTTATTTTGGGGAATATATAGATCTATGTATATTGTAATGGAATGATAATGATGTATGTAATTTATACGATTTTTTCATATATATGAAACTGTATGGTCGACTGTGTCGTAAGGAATAATACTGCTTATTGATTAATATTTGCCAAAGGGGCGGGGCTTCCCCTATATAACGGGCTGTCAATAGACACTAGGAAGGGAGTTGAGAGTGGAGTATTGTGGAGTATTGTGGAGTATTGTGGAGTATTGTGGAGTATTGTGGAGTATTGTGGAGTATTGTGGAGTATTGTATCATGGAGTAATGTATCATGGATTGGACTATTGAATTACAGATCACGGATTGGATTACGGACTTACCTGTGCATATGTGAATAGTGTGTATTTTTGTCCAGTTTATTTTCCGTTTGCACTGCTGAGCATCAGTGTGGGGTTTCACAATAAAAGCCCACCAACAACAACCCACCTTGCCACCTTTTTTTTATTGCTCTACCTGAACCCCGTCACAAACACCATGGCTGGTATTCAGTCTATTATCGGTATGGAGCAGATGTTACATGAAAAACGTCTTTGTGTCACATCAGCTTTTTACGCAGAGATGCTTTTCTAGAAACTTAAACATGGTTGTGGCAGACTAACTTCAAATAACTAGCCCATTTCCCAACCTAGTTAGTGCTGAGCTGAACCACCTACTTTCTCACATACCATGGACTAATACTGTACTTGAAACCTGTTTTAATGTCTCACAAGATTAACTGGTTCAGTAGTTAATGATCAGTGTTACCTTTATCAACATGGGTTGTTTATGTTTCAAAAGGCAATTTTCCATTTGTTTTGTTCTTTAAAATTTCCTAATCACACAAGCATAAACCTGCAGTTTGCCTCATTGTTTTTTGATTAATAGAAAAATAGAAAAAAGTAAGTTTACATGGATAAGACCATTGTGATTTCTTTATTGATTTTTTTATTTTTTATTTTTTTAATTTCTGGAACAACATTAAGTCCCCAAAAAGCTATTTCATGTTTTATCATCATGTAATCCACAGAACAAGTTTGGAGTTATCTGTTGTAGACCAAATGTCCAAAACAAAACAAAAAGTTTTTTTTAAAAGAAAAAACAGTGAAAGAAAATGATTAAGACAAAAAGCAGAAAAAAAGACAAATTGTCAGAAAATGCCTGGAATTGATCAATATTTGTCAAATGTTGGGAGGAAAGTGCAATATTTTCCACAATAGTACTGGAGTAACTCAAAACGTGGACCGAAAACAACAAACATCACAGATTTTTCATATTGACCTTTAACCCATCATTCTTGATGCTGTTCTTGTTCAAATTTATATATACATATATATTAAACTGGAATTTTTTTTAATTAAAAAAATTTAAATATCAACCATCTCGTTGGACTGTTGGGGCATGTTGAACGTTTGAGTCACTTCATGATTGATCTCTCTTATTGTTTTAAAGAACCATATTTTGCTGTAATGGGCCCACTTAGAAACTAAATTCCTATCAGCAAGGATCAACAAAAAAATAACTTTGAGATCTTTTTAATATTTAGGTAATTAAAAATAATATAAATGAAGCCCATTTAAACAAAAAAGAAACAATGAGGAATTTTAAATTCCAATAGTTAATTTTAGAAATTTTTTTCTTTTTATCTTTTCTATTCTTATTGTTTCGAATGGTTCGGATGTGTTCAGATGGTTCAGATGTGTGGGGATGTGTTTGGATGGTTCAAATGTGTTTGTGTGTGTTCAGATGCTAGTCAGGAATGGAAGACAACTAAAAGTGGAATTGCTCTGTTTTCTTTTAATGACACGTGACAGGCTACTGGCCTGATATCACACGTGATTATCCTAAAGATGAGAATTAATATTTAATGTCTAAAAATGCTCTCCTGGAGACTCTTACAAAACACTCCCATCGTTGTGTGTGGGTTCTTACTCACTGACGATCATGATCATTTGTGAAGTCATTTCACTTTGTACATATCTTCTTTCTAGATGCTGAAACAGCTTCCTCCCTGTCCAGATGAAAGTCTTTTTGGGTGATTGGTCCATTTGTTCTCTCACACTTCATTGAGATCTTTAGGCTAAATTCATTGACCTGATTTGTTCTTTTCTGCCTCTTAAGCTGATAAAATGCTAACCTTGGCTGCTACTTCAACTCCATATGTAACAAAATATTGAGTTTAATATCAAGTGAGTTTTAAGTTTAACTTCACATTTAATATGAAGTTGAGTATCAAGTCATACATTTAGTTAAAGCAGAAAATAAACTTAGAAAAAACAGGAATGCCTCTGCATTCCTGTTTGTTACAAGAGCAAACATCAATCAATTCCCTTAAAAGTTTGCTTTGGATTTTCAGTTTTGGCAGCTGGTGTTTATAGAGGTGTAAAAGGGTACAGCTCACAACTGAAAATGAACTGAAGACCATCAAAGATGACTCAAGGTGTGTGTGATTTTGATCAGAGATGATCCTGTATCCAACACATCAAACTGCATTTAACTGTCACAGGAAGTTGAATGATGAGTAACCTCACTGTAGGGTCTAGTTTCTCCAACCTGCAACTGATTCAAATGGAGATAAACTTCAGCTTTTACACTGGCAGGTCAAAGGTCATTCTAATAAAAAGCAACATTGTAATCGTCTATAGAATTACAAGTCAAATGGGAAGACGATGATGATGATGATGAGATCAATAACAATCACTATGCATTACACAGCTATCTACTTGTAATTATAGTCGTGCATAAAATCCCAGATATGAGAACAGCTGTATGACTATGTAATGTGATGCAACATAGGACAGGAAAGATTTCAAAATAATGGCAAAAGGTTCAATAAAAATTGGATATTTTTCTTTTTTTTAAAAAGAGAAGAAAATGAGCCCAATATTTTACTAGGCTGAAACCATTAGCATTAGGTGTCTTTCTAGCACTGTTCCAAACACAAAAACATCCATGAGGGTCCTTCAAAGGTACTGGAGACAAAAAAATAT
>JBAMYA010013260.1:0-17366 GCA_037176975.1 Arrhamphus sclerolepis | reverse complement strand
TGTTTTTGTCTTTTTCCCCTTTCTCTTCTACTTAATTTTTAAATTTTAAATTATACTTTTATTCTGCACTCTTCATTGTTAATTTAATTAATTATTGATCATTTATATGTTTTATGATTTTATTTGCCTCTTGTGATTTTATGTAGATGTAAACACTTTGAATTACCTTGTGTATGAATTGTGCTCTAGAAATAAACTTGCCTTGCCTAAAGATTCTCTGATTCTCTGACATTTAGCAGATAGAAATGATGTTAATAATCCTAGCTGCCCTAAAACTGGAAAAGTTTAGTTTACTTAATGTCAAGAAAAAAATGGTTATGTGTCTTTTTATACGGTGTATGAAAACCTTTGGTTTTTAGTATATGTAAGTGTTCAATGGCATCCCTCATTCTGACCTTAAAGAACTTTATATTAAAGACATTTAAAGAGTCATATTAATCCAAAAAAAGCATTTCACTCTTGAGCATTGTTCACACAGTCACTGTGTTCCATATGGGAATAATTGAGACATCTACCTAAGTTTTACCAAAAATTGCCAATCTTTACTTTGGTCTTTCCAAGTTCATCCTTTATTTATCTGTTTACATTTAGTCTTTTTTTTTTTTATCTCCTTCTTATTCACTTCTCATCACAATATATATTTATTTATTTCAATGCTGATGATCCAACCTGAAGGACAACAAAAGAGTCTGTGAATCTGAAATCGATCATTTTGTCAGCAGACAGGACAGACACCTTTTGCGCTGGTATAATTCTCTTCCATTCCTGAAAGTTTTCTATGCCTCATTCCATTTCTAAACCTTTTAAACTATCCCCAGCTCTGTTTTTCTCTCAACTTTTACACCCTTCTTTAATCTCACTTTCAGTGAGTGCATCAACATTTTGGAAAATGTGGCTGTGTCATGTTCTAGAAAGAAAGAGGGATCAATATTCATTTCATGTCGGTATCTCTCTTCAGTCCAGCAGCACCATCATAACATCATTTATTAAAGCCGATGCAATGTCGATAGTTTGAAACAGGAAAGAGCTGATATTGAAAATGAACATTGATTTAATTAGCTTTCCAGAGAGCAGCAGGTGCCTTCAGTCTAATGCATTAATGCCCCATTATAAACACGTTATCGTGCTCATAATGCATGAGCAGCTTTACATCATGGGAAGTCAGTGGAAACATTGTGCAGAGTCAGTGGTTCATGACTTAACTATTTTGATGTGGGTTAACTGCAGAGATTCTTTGTATCAATGTAAACTTGAACAAAAGAGAAGGATTAGCAAACAGCCACACTGGAGAAAGAGACGGATTACTGCAGCACACAAGATCCATGCATATTAATGAGGTTTACACGTTTGGCCTTTTTTTTCCTTGTGCTGGTGTAAACATCATGTCTTTATTATGCTTGATGAGCTGCTCATCAGCAACCTGAGCAGCTCTATAAAAGCAGAGGCCATCTTTCTACAGTGATAAAGATTGTGGGAAAACTCAACACTTTTGTGTACCTTCTCAGAAGTAGAGATCCCAGCAAGTTCATCTCAAGGTAAGACCATAGATTTAGCAGATCCTTTTATCCAAAGCGACTTACAAAATAAGAAATACAATCAAGCCACAGTAATATATTAAATTACAAAGCTAAGTGCAGGTAAATCAGCATTCAGGTGAGTGCAGCATACAAGACAGTGAAGCTAGGACACAATTCAAGTGCAGGATAGGAAGTTAAAGTGAGGACACTACTATGACAGAAGATATTCTTGGAAGAGGATAGTTTTCAAGAGCTTTTTGAATGTAGAGAGGGACGACTCTGCTCTGCTGGCAGATTGCTCCACCTTTGAGGAACCACATGGAGAAGAGTCTCTGCTGAGATCTCCTGGTGTGAAGCGAGGACAAGGCTAATTGTGATGAAGCGAAGTCTGAGAAGGGGTGTAAACTTTTACTTTTTTGTTAAATCAAGAAAGAGACATGTTGTTTATTTGAAGACCACAGATAATAAGAAAAAAACAATCTACTCCTTAAGTCCTGACTGGTAGAACCTCAGAAATGAAAGTCACATTTTACTTTTTCATATGGTATGATATGTTGATTGGATATAATAATTGGATTAATAATATGTCATATTACTGGAAATTATATTATACTGTAAATGTTCATGTATGAGTGTATCTGCAGCAAAAGAACATAATTAAGCTCCTGGTTCATTCGAGTATAATCAGTAATTCAGGCCATCTCAAGGTTATTATGAATGTTGTTATTTTAGACTTTGTTAAAAGTCTAAGATGAAGAAAATGTTTTTTACAACATATTTTACATTTAATTTAGGGAAAATGGAAAATTCTAATTAGATTTTCCATTTGGATTCAACAGATTTGTTTTATGTGTAAAGTACCTTGAAATGACTTTGAATTCAAACTGCCACTTCACAAATAAACTGAATATAGTGCCAAAGTACCAAGACATGATTATTAATGTGAGATGCCAACTGGTTTGGACAACCTGTAATCCAACACTCCAACCATCACATATTTATATATTTTTATACCAGAGATTTGTGTATTTTTTTTATTTTTATTAACTTAAGTTTACTGGATAGCACACATTTTGAACTTCTATTTGTCATTTATGGCCTCAATGCCTTATTGATCTAAGTTTATATCTTGAATTAAAGCGTAATTTCTCAATTATTTTGGCTATAAGAACAATCCAATGAAACTAAGCATAGTGTTTATCGCAGCCTACTTACAAACTTACCAAAGATAATTGTTTTGAAATTGTTTCAAATTGTTATACAGTCACAGTGTTCATACTCATTCATAGAGCTGTGAAAAAAAACAAAAACAACAACAGCAGAATGCAATGGTATCCATCCATCCATTTCACAGATCTTGGGGATCTACTGGAGACTATCCAAGTGCTCTTTGGGCCGGGGTAGACATTTGCAGAATTAAAATCTTGCTGAAACAACTGGTCACATACCAAAAGATAAAATATAAACACTGGCTGAGATAGTTAACATCAGTCTACATCAGCTCAAATTGTAGAGGACATGTCGTTGGCACCTACATTTATAATAACTGTGCTTATGGAAGAGGACAGGGTCCATTGAAGAGATTAAAATCTAACCAGGAAGTCAGACTCTGTGGCCCCGGGGAAGTATATGTAAGTGTAGTAAAAGAGTGATATATTCATTTGTTTGCAAGTTAAAGTATCTCTTCAAGAGTTTTCTACTACTATGTTAATCTATGGGGAAAATGCCCTCTTGGTTTTGGGAAATTAATTTATATGTAATAGTGAGTGGCCTCTGGGCAAGGCTGGCAGCAGCAAATAGTTCTCTTTAAATCATTGGTCATTTAAAGGGAACTATATTGTTAAAGGATAGTGCCAAATTCATTCCCTTAAAACCTGCTCGCTAAGAGCATATGCCAAAAAAATTTCTCACAGACTATTTTCACAGTTCACTGCTTGTGTCCAGATCATGTTCCCCAGAGTTTTACTTAGCCAGCTGGAGCATAATGCCTGATAAATGTATTAGTGCTGCATGCATATGGCCTTGCTGTTTAAACACATTCTTATCTTTCAGTGTTACCACAAAAAGGCCCTTCTGTTATATAAAAGCAGTAGAAACCCTCCAAAAGAAAACTAATCTGATCAGTTATGAATAATTAATATATAGAGGTTTAATATTAATTATACCCAAATCTGAAATCCACAAAGGTTTAATTCAAGTGGTGTAACCACATTAAAGGATGTTAGACCTTAACTTCACCTGCCAAGGATCCATCACCATCTCTGAGTCTGGTATCCAGTTCCAAACAGGTTAGTGGGATAGTTTTATTTTAGCAGACAAATTGTTCAAGATCTTGCTAAAATGACATATCAACAGGTGAAGTAGCTAGAAATCAAACTGCAGACCTCCCAGTTGGAGTACAAGCTATTGACCACGGTCTCCGCATTTAGTAAATTTAGTGAAGTCCCATGAAAGAATATTTTCATGATTATTATATTTCCTCACTCACTGTTTATGTAGGTTTAAAGACCAAACATACATGATGCAAGAAGGTGTGTTTTGGTGTGATGCTATATATTCCTGAGTCTGAATGACCTCACTTTCTACTGACTCCTCACCAGTGATGGGAATTGTGATGGAGCGCTGTCACAGAGAGCAGGCTAAATATACAACAAGGCAATAAAACGGTACGAAGATGGGCTGACGTTTATGCATAAGATTAATGGGTGCACACGTTGTCCGTTCTTTAAGGTTAAGATGGCACTTACTTTTATATGTCCGCATGTTGCCGCATCCGCCGGCCAACCCGAGCGGCTAAATTACGGGCCTTAAGAGCGGTGGTGTACGGGAAAGTAGGAAGTGACGTCATGGTCACGGGTCCCGGAAAAGTTCCCGCCAAACATTTATTTTTGTTTATTGTATTTATTTTGGGTGATATACAGATCTGGGTGTATTACTGTATAATTACATAATGATGATGTGTGTAATTTATATGTTGTTGTTTTTTTTCATGTATATGAAACTGTATAGTTGATTGTGTTGTAAGAGTTAATACAGTTTATTGATTAACATTTGCCAAAGGGTAGGAGCTTCCCCAATAGAACCGGCTGCCAGAAGAGAGTGGAATCTATACACATGCATTGGAGTAGTGTATTGATCGTGGAGTATTGGGTTATTGGACCATCGGACCATTGGAATTTTTGGATCGTGGATTACTGGACTATTGGATTACGGATCACGGATTGGATAACGGTTTACGGATTGACCAACTATTGACTGCCATCTGCACATATGTAAATAGTGTGTGTGTTTGTCTTGTGTTACAAACTAAAGCAGCTCATTGTAGCTCTTGTCATGCAACTTAGCTCTCACCTGCAGAAGCTGCAAAGCTGTTTTTTTTTCTTTTCTTCAATGAGGGAGGAGGGTGGGGCGAGACAGCTGCATAAGGGATGATGATTGGCTAAGGTAGAGTAAGCTTTCATGATAAGCTAATCAGTGGCAATGTTAACTTTGCATACAAGCCACACACCCAATCTAGCAGAGGTAAACAGCAGCAATGTCAATGTGGAAGTACAAAGACTACTATATTCTCCTTCAGGTAAAAGGTAAGAATATACATGTGAATTGTACATTATGTCCCGGAGTGCAATGTTTGTCCACGTCTGTTATAAGCAACTCTAATCTAATGAAACATCTCTTAACGGCACACGGTTCTACAAAACTAGTGGCCAAAAACACCGTTGTTGATGATGATAGCAGGCCAGGGGTTCGTTTCAAAAAGTGGGTTATGTAGAAACTCCAGGTATGTTGAACCGGAACTCTGGGAAACTGAGTTCAGTTGAGCCAGTTTCAGAAACTGAGGTAACTCATTGTCGGAGTTTGTTACCATGGTAACTGACTCTCTGAACTACACCTGGTCGGGAGCAGTTTTACCTCAACGTATCAGAGGTTCTGTCTTCTCTCCTTCATCAAACTGAAGTTGAGTTCAATCCGAAAGCCGATCATAAAACAATCATTTTGGAGATGTCTGAACGATGAGACATCACATTTTGCATCAGGTAAGTATGTTGAATATCTGAAACCATCCAAACCAGTCATGACTTCTTCTCGTGACACCGTGATGATTTTTTTTAAAGTGCGTTGGGTCTTTTTTTTAAATCCCCAGCCACCCTCCCTCCATTTCCCCCCACCCCACTACCACCACCAGTTACTTTTTGGGAGAACTAACTAGTAGCTATAACTAATTACTTTTTAAAAGTAACATGCCTAACACTGTTCTTCACTCACATCAATAGAATAAATAGAGACAAGATGAAAAAAATAAAGAAAAGTACATTTGCGTTCTCCTTTATAATAGAACCATGTGCAGAAGTTAGTTTAATCCTATATTCTTTAAAATAGTGGGTCTTTACTTTAGGCAAAGACAACCTAAAAAGAAACAAGCCAGAGGTTTACATACACTGTATAACAAGACCCTCACTCTGTGACAAGAAATCAGACCAAGCCTTTCCTGTTTTAGGTCAGTTTGGATTTACAAAATTCTTTCTATTTGTCAAATATCAGAATAATGAGAAAGGATTTTATATGACTTTCTTTAAAGTCATAGTTTTCATTATGTGATGATCTATTTCACAAAAATGAAGTCAAAAAGAAAAATAAATCATGAGAGCAATTCTAAATACCCACTTTCTTCTTTCATATGCTAATTAACACAATGGCAAAAGGGAAAGACATGAAGCACGTTTTTAGTGAAGCAATTATTGCTGTACATCAAAGGAAAGGGTTATATATATATATAATAATTAAAAAAAAAACAGTTTGGGGTTCTACAGTGGAAAGAGGAAAACAAGAGAAGAACAAACATAGAAGACAGTTGTCTTTCTCCCAGGAGTGGAAGTATAGTGTATGCAAATTGACCCCAAGTTAGAGTCAAAGACTGAACAAGTGTGGTTTGTCTTAAAGGGTTGTCTGGTTAAAGCTTCTTTTGCCTCAGAAGAACATTGATGCAAAGTTCAGGTTAGCAAAACTACTTTTCATCCACATGAAACTAAGTAGAATTTGTTGGACACAATGGCCATGAAAACTAAACAGCATTTCATCCAAAACACCCACTGTCAGTCATAGTGGGATGTGAACCAATGCCATAAAAGCCTCAAATTTCTCAAAAATTGCAACCTTTATTATAAAATTAAGACTCTGTAATAAAATTTATTTTTTTCTTGTAAAAACACAAATTCAAAAAAGTTTATTTTTGTTAAAAAGCTAATTTTGCTGTCAAGTTGCAAAATTTGAAAGACTGAGATGTTTTTCTCACAAACCAAAACAATATACAGCACAAATATCAAAAATTGTAACATTTAACTTAATTTTCTATTCATGTATGTAGGTTTGTATTTATCTAATTTTCTATTTATTTATTGTTGGAACTTTTTACAACATTTTGACATAAAATTATAATATTAATTGCAATTTTTTTATAATTTCAACTTTTGTCCTAAAATCACACACATTTGTTGTAAAATCATTGGCAGACATTTATTAAATCATGGCTTTTTGACATAAACCAGCTGCTCCCCACCTCAGTTATTCCACTTTTTTAATACTGACTCAAACAGGCAGTCACATTGAAATTTCCCCAGAAATCTTGTAGTTACAAGTTTATAACTATCTTTGCACGCTTTTCCTGGCCAGATAAGATTAAGAGTCAGGCTGGATTTGGTCTTCAGTTTGGGACATGTGGTTTATGTGAATGCCCAAAACTTCAATGAATTGAAGCAACATCATAGAGAAGAATCAACCAGAATTCCCCGTCAACCATGTGACAGACTGATAAGGTCAAACACAAGAACATTACTTCAAATTGTTTCTGCTAAAGGTAGATCTACAAGCTATTGAATCGTGGGGATACTTTTTATTGCCCATATGTTGATTTTCTTACTGGACTCACCGTTGTTGAATAACAAGAAATGGCTTTTGGAAAAAGTAGTGTGCTGTGGTTTGGCCTAGGTTGTATTTACCACATTCATATAATTTTTATTATGTTTATACAAATTGAAAAAATAAAACAATAAAACCAGCATGGAATTCAAATAGAGAATTATTTCACAAGAATTATAGCTGAAAAACACCACATCAAAAGTAACATCAGCATCATCTGTCAGTATCCTGCTAACATTGGTACCCAGAGAGATTTAGTATTTTTTATTTATATTGTTTTGTTTGTGTAATACAACCAAAGCCTTGCATGAGTGGAATTCTTGTTGAGCATGGTTCACAAACATGCAGCTGCAGAAATGGCCATGTCGCTCACTGTTTCCATCATTCAGGCAGCTATGGCTTGTGTTTGGCTGTCAGATGCTATTTGTCAGTCTGCCACCTGTCTGTCTACGGGTGTTAAATTACTCCCAACACCTTCCTCTGTCACATCCCTGAAATAATATATGCTCTGCACAACACTCTCACTCCAAAACACAGGTTTGCTTTCGTGTCTTTCTCCCAGACTTCAGAGCAAGATACATTTTGTCTGAGCACCTTTACCATCTCAACACAGTACACTGCCCAAGCGACAAATTGCACACGTCTGGTCCAAGTTGTGAGTTCACGTGTTTATGCAGTAGGTATGTCTGTTTATAAGGAATTAAAAACGTCAGTTTTTTTAAAAGAACTCAAAAGTGAGATAGTAATGAAATTTGTGCTTTCTATAATAAGACTTCCCTTTCTCTTTTAAAGGTGAAGCTTCAGTTTTTCAGCAGTTTCCATTTGCTGTTTTTATTCAGAGGCAACTGAAAGTAAGTAAGTAAACCAGCACTTCCTTGACTGGCCACTGGGAGCTATGAAGAGTCTTCATTGACCCTTTTTGTTGAATTGTCCAATTTTATAGCAAAAATAAATGTGTTTACATATTTACCTAAGACATGCTCCCGATTGAAGGTTGCTAGTCAGCCAGCCAGAGCAAACCAGATGCTCACTGATTTCTACCTCTTGCAGCAGCTGGATCCTCTGGTTGAGTAACTTTAGCCTCAAATCATTTCAGGAGCCTAATCAGATCACTAATTGCGATCCTAACCAGATCAATAGTGACAACATCTGGAACGAGAACTGAAATGTGAACTAGCTGAAGTCTGCTAGGACACTCACCAATATATAGACCTGCTCAACCCACAGGTGGCTGCATCCAATCATGGTCCAAGCAACGACAGGCTCCAGCAGGACACGTCTAGTCCTCATTTTGGATGTTGTGTTGGAATTGACTTTTGAAATGAGGATGTTTGTTCAAATTTCATCAGATTGATATTTTAGTGGGGTGTGGTGAATACACCCAGGAAGCTCAATGAAGGCTCCTTCGAACTCCTCCCTCTGCCCAGGTGCAGCATATAAGGCTGTAAGGCCTTAGCTGAGCCAATTTTCTGCAGCCTTCGGTTGCTGGTCTCTGGAGGTGGCTGCCCTTTGGTTAGTTAGGTTGGATTTTCTTTTGTTTTGGCCTCAGTTGTAAGACTCAAGTGTTTTTGTTTGGCCCATTTTGCTTGTTTATTTACTGGACTTTTGATGTAAACTGTTAATTGGGTTGTTGGTTTTGTTTGTTCTGTTGGATTTTCTTAACCTTTTGTTCTTTTTTGTTTCAGTGCAGACTGGGTGTCATCAGGTGGGAGGCTAGGCACCATGGTGAGGACCTCACTCTGCATGAAAGTACGCACTGGAGCACTTTTATTGCATGCTGTGTGTGTTGGTTTGTAGTGTTGCACCCAGGCTGCTGAGGAGAGGCACTGTCCTAGTAGTTTGCCTCCCACTGAGGACCCCAACTCATTTATTTTAGTTTTTTTGTTTTTTTTGCTATAGTTAAGATTCAATGTTTTATTGTCAATAAAACCTATATATAGATGCCTGCATTTTTCTTTTCCACAGTAGCTTTTATTATCTCATTTTTCTAGGTTTAGTTTGGATTAATTTGTAGCATCATTTCAATAAAATCCCTTTCTTATTGAATCTATGGTCTCTGCCTCCTCAGTCTTGAAGTTGTGTCCTTTTTAGACTCCTGTTTTTGCCCTTTGGGTTATGTTGTGGGGTGTAAGTTCCCAGGTGTTTTTGTTGGCCCTTAATTTACCCTTTATGTCCATAATTACCACTCTTTGCCACAACAGTAAAACAGTAGTAGTTAGCATCATAAGCTAACCTCTCTTCAGATGCCTGTTTGTGACCTCACAGGGGTTTTGGTTCAGTTCTTTATAAACAGTCAAACTTGCAGCAAAAGATTTGTTTCAATGCAAAATCTTAATTTCCTAAAACTGAGTGTTAATCTTTTCTGTTATTAACAAGAATCTCACTCATTTATTTTACTCTGGGTTAGGATTTTTTTTGTCAATTTTTACAATTTACAGCATGTTACACTGTGAACATACATTTGGAGTTATGACAGAAATAAATCTAAGTGTATTTCAGGATGTACTGATGACTCTAAAGTTAGTATTGCAGTGGTGTCTGAGTGCTTTGAAAAGATATAAATGATCGCAAAAGTGACATTCTTTAAGTTGCACATTTTTCTTCCTGTTTCACTGTTGTATCTGGCGCTGTTGTTGCTAGGCTACTATGCTGTGTAGATGCAGTGATGTTTGTGTTATTTCATGGTGCATTCCTTTTGGTTGGTTAGCTGACAGAGATCGTAGAGGCAGTGACAGGCCGTCACACTCTGAGACACTGACGGAAGGCATAAAATGCACCATCCATCAGTTCTGATTATGAACTGAGTGTGAACCTGAAGTGCGCAAAGGAGGCCCTGAGGTAATAGATGACCACACATGGATGCACTGCCTACGGAAGTAAATATGGAGGCATCTCGTCTCTGTGTGTGGGTAGTTTCGATAAAGTTTCTCTACAACTGAAGTCAGCGTTATCAAATAATTTTAAAAAGACAAAAAGAATTTTTAATCACTAAAGTATTGAATACATATTGGATCTAGGACCACATATGAAAGTGGCCTGGGTCGACTTGGAAAAAAATAGGATTTGTGCTTTTCAAACTGTATTTAACAGATTGGATACAGGTCACATATGGGCTTATCTGTATCTGTATCTGTACTATACTGGGCAGGGCCTAACCAGGAAGTGGGCGGGTTTTAACCCGGAAGTGGGTCTGGCTGTCTTGAAACGGTTATTTTAAACATGCAATTGATATGGGTTGTTCAGAAATTGTTATATTTATTGCTGTTTAGAAAACTATTTACAGGACAGCATCAGCATTGAGCTTCAGATCAATGGTTTTGATTACGATAGCAAACAATTTACAGAACAAGTTTTGCAACAATGACAACAACACATGCATATATTTTATATACAATCATAACGCTCACCTGTTTCCAATTAACCTGTTCACCTGTGGAATGTTCCAAACAGGTGTTTTTTGAGCATTCTTCAGCTTTCCCAGTCTTTTGTTGTCCCTGTCCCAGCTCTTTTGGAACATGTTGCAGGCATCAAATTCAGAATGAATCAATATTTGAAAAAAAAAAAAAAACAAAGTGCATGAGTTTGAACATTAAATATCTTGTATTTTTAGTGTATTCAATTGAATATAGGTTGAAAGGGATTTGCAAATCATTGTATTCTGTTTTTATTTAGTTTTTACACAATGTCCCAACTTCATTGGAATTGGTGTTGTACTAAATATAGCAATAAAGTCACTAAGATGCCAACACTGCATTTATCAGCAGTGTGGTGCTCTGACATTCAGCAGCCAATGAGCTATTAGATCTCTGCTGTGTCCTGCCTCCTTTGCTGTTGATTGATGTGCTGCTGATTTGACACTCATTACAGAATTGTAACCCCAAAGAAAAATGTAACTGGGATTGATGATTGAACTCAGTTACAGATTTTGATTTTTTGGTTACAGATTAGGAGTTGTGGTTATCAGATTTTGATTCTCAAATTTTGGGTTTTGATTCACAATACATTAGGCTCTGAATTCATGTCATAAAAGTATGCTGGAGGTATAGCTGTCAGGCTGGAGGAGAAGGTTTTTTTTTTTGGATGTGGTCAACAACAATATGAAGTTTGTACGTGCAGCAATAGGAGATAAAGAAGACAAGGTACAATGGAATCACATGATCTGCTCTAATGAGCCCAGAAAAAGAAAAAAAGTAGAAGATCAAGAACTGATGTCTTGTGAGACTTGGCAAGACCAATATATTTTGGTTGAAGTGAATGTGTTTTTTATTTATTTCTTTTTAAATATCAGTTGTTGATGAAGCATAAAAGGGATTAACTTGACTGACTCACCAGTTTCACAGACTCACCTTTCCAAGATGGCTTTGGCATTTACAGACTCAAAAGTGAACTGTGGTGCTCAAAGAAATGTATAAAAACATTTATGTTCTGGGCAGCAATTTGATTCCTCTAAATTCATCCAAAAACATAATGTTAAACACACACACCCTAAAAAAAATAAAAAAAAAATCGAATAGGCCTACATGTGCAGTTACACCCCCACAACTCTCACCCTGCAGCTTACAGGAATTCTTCCAATCAGAGGACACGTGTCTAGCTGAGCTCTGCCTCTGGCAGAATCCTCCCGTTTGCCTTCTAATTGCTGGGCTTCGTCCACCTGAAAAAATTATGGCCTTTGGGAGTTATGCCGGCTGCAGAGATACTCTTTGCATAATATGACCACTTTAACTGTTTGGTAAAAATTGGAATGATTAAAGTAAAATGAAGGGAGACAGTAATGTGTGCAGATGGCAGAAAGAGAACAGGAGGAACTGACTAAGAAGGGAGGAAAAAAAAAAACTGCACACTAACCTAGCAAGTTCAAAAAAAAAAAAAAAAACACCACTTGCAAATGTCATCAATTATTCAATACCAAAGTAAATTAAAAACGACATTATTGGTTGCTAACAGTCTTCTATGGAAGCAGGCTGTCTAATCTGTCCAACCTAGTTTCTGCTCCTCATTTAATTTATAGTAATGATTTCCCACAACCACTGGGTTGCTGCAATCCACAACCAACAAGGAATCTAATCTGCTTCAAATCACTGCAGTGCTACTGAAAGATCTAGATTGCATCAAATCGTTATAATCAAAAACTGCACCAAAACACTAGTGTACATTCAAGTTGAGCTGGATAATGATAGTTTCAACCTAGAGGTGTTCACTCCACATGATATCAATATTATCAAATTAAATAGCTTTTAATGGAATTCTAGTCCCAATAAAGCATCTAAATATGCAGTAACTGCAGTGAGGGGGACATTTTGGCTTTGCTGCTGGAGTTTGAAGGTTGATATGTCAGGATGCCTGAGTGGACTCTGATGCTCGTGTCTGCTTATGTGATAAGTAAGCATCACCACTCGAGAAAACTGAGGTATGGAAAGAAATAGAGGATGTGAACTGTAAAGGCACACAGAAATATCTCTTCATCCTCATCCACAGCTTTTGCATTACAACTGAAACTCAGACTGATCCTTTGGAGCATGACTGATGGACAGTTCCTGACCTGAAAAATTATTTAGTTATTCTCATTTATTTTAACTGATTTAAGATCATTTTCCTCAGTTCAATTTTTGTAGTACAATATGTCTGTGAAAGTTTCAGGTACCCTGGTGGCAATGATCACAGCTGCAGCTTCTCGACAAGACTTTTATTTGGGGCACATTTACCACTTTTTACCTTTTACTTTTCAATGCAAAATCTCACACACATGTAGTACAGGCTGGTGGTTTGGCAGTCCCATCTTTCTCTCTCTGAGTGAGAGTGGTGCTGTTTAAGTACAGGGAGCTTGATTGGTACATGCAGCACAGGTGTGTCAGTCAGACCCTCTCAGATACTGTTTCCTGAGCCGCAGCTTCACCTCTCCTCTGCTCCGAGCTGAACCACCCCCCGCCACCACAATGTCATCATTTGTTATTGTTAAATTAAAAAACAGCAACAAGAAATAAAACTGAAGAAGAATAATGATCAGTCAAATGTTGGGAATTTCTGTTTGTGTGAAATGTTACTGGACTAGCTTAGAAATCTAGATCACCACCCTGGGTCCAACAGCCCAGATGGGTCAAATGCAGAGAATGAATTCCCCCACGGGGATCAAAGTAGTATATCAAAAAAAACAAAACAAAACAGCAATCGTTTGAATTTGCTTGGGATTGTGGTGGATGAGGCTCATATGATGTAATAAAATAAGCTATTGAAGAATATGTATATCTGTCAAACGTTAGCTGGCTACAATGAACGGTTACATTTTATTGTTTGAGCACACCTTATTATTCTCAAATTCTGCTGGAAAAATGGCAACGATCTTTGGATTCTATTTGCTTTGTTGCTCTAAATATGTCACATTTTTCCTCCGATTGGTTGAACCAACTGCATGCACAGACAATTTGAAATGAAATTGTTGACTGCCTCCTGGATAAGGAGGTCCTATGGCCAGATGTGGCTCTGATCTATCAGGCTATTACCGGGCAGGAAAGTATCGAAAATATTCTTAATTTTTCCATTGATTTAGCAGAACAAAGGAGTTTGTTTGAGTTTTGTTTGAGGTACATTTATGAAGTGTTTTGTAGCTCTTGCAGTCTTTCATCCCTACTTTTGGCAAAAACCAGCTGAAGGAACTTTGGACTCATCCCAGTCATCTGTTAAGACAACTGCATATTGTTCTACGGCACCATGTCAACCGTCATCAGTAATGTCATCACAGCAGGCGAGACTTTCAGCTATGTCTCCCCGGGTGCAGAGGTGCCACGAAATTAATGTGCCACTCCAGCCACTGCAAATCACGGTCGTTCTAGTCAATGAGAGCCCCAGCAGAAGCAGCTCGGGACAATCTGAAACATCCCAGAAACGACACTCAGCTCTGCTTCACTAAAAATATGCGTCAAGGCTCATAAATTTACACACAGCACATTGAGCTGGGCTTAGGTGAGATAACAGCAGAGCATATGTAACCCAAAACCCAAGACCCGCAGGGCCAAATCCAGCGAACCATATCATTTTATCTGGCCCTCGAGAGCGTTCAAAGACAATCATATACTAATAACTAGAACATTTCAGAAAAAACATTCTGAAGGGTTGCCAACATGACTGCAACATTGACATCGCAAACTCAAATAAGTGAGGTGAGGAGAGCAGCCAGGACACTGTTGAACAGCTATTTTAGTATTAAAAAAGCAGTTTCATGTCAAAAAGTCATGATTGTGCAGCTAGTTATTCCTGCAGAACAACAAAAACATGTCTTTCCATAAAAGTAAAGATTTTTCAACAAAAAGTTGCTAATTTCGTCAAAAATCTTGTAAATATTTTTTTACAACAAAAATTCATGATTTTTGTACAAAAAAAAAAAAACAGTTTTGGGAAATTTTACTACAAAAAAATCATGACCTTACAACATAAAGTTTTTTTTTTTGTTTTTTTTAATTGATAATGCGGCCCAGGATGGAAAAAGAGTTGAACACCAATAAAACGTCACAAGTGGTCTCCTTAACCATGTTCAGGAGATGTTCAGTTTAGAAGACAAAGAGCACATTTCATGTTTTCTTCTATTTATAAATATATAATTACAGGAAAATAAAAAGACATGGTGAGAAACATGTCCTTAAACAAGATGATTACCATGTATAGTACCTTTACTAAGGATTAATGTCTTTTGAATGGTGATACACACACTGGCCCATGCAGGTGGAGGCAGGTGGACAATCTGACTGCAAGACCTGAAGGAGAAACTACATGACAAAGTTTAAGACAAAGAAGATGTGTCATGTGGTCCTATGAGGAAGAGGGGGATCAGGAAGCAACAATTAGTTATGCTTCTCTGAAGACTGGACAAAACTGTCTCCCTTACTTGGCCAATCACCAGATGACCATATTCCTCACTTAAATATCAGTCAAATACAACGACCATTTTATCTAGCTTAAGGATGACCAAGTCATAAGATCAACCACACTCAACTTAGTTCAACAAAGGACTCAATGTATGGAAAATGTCAGATGACTGAACATCCTCTTGTGAAAGACACAGTACAATCTAAGAGTTAAGACTAAATACAGAAGAAATTCTATAAAAAAAACAGATCTGTGATTTAATGTGTTTAAATGAGCAACATCAACTTGATTATTGCATCACAATTTGTAAGATAGTTAGACATTATTTCATTTTTCATAATAGAAAAATCTTGGGCAGTTATGTGCATACACATTGGTTTGTTTTTGTGTTTTTACTGTCTTACCTCATTTACCCACTTTTTCTGTGTTTTATGTAGAAGTGTTAAAGAATACTTTTATTGTTAGTAATTTATCTTTTTGGAGTGGCTTTTGTTTAATATCAAATCATGATCTCTGACAATATGTTCATATTTGGTTAACCTGAATAGGAAGTGACCGGACACAGAGCTGAGTCGAAAAATGCAGGTGTCCAGATGAACAAATCGATGCCACTGAAAAATCAGTACGTACTTAAGCCCTTAGATTGTGCATCACTGAAAAAATAGAGCATACAGCTCTTAACCAGAGAAGAAGATGTTGATCATGTGAAGAATCCTACGTGGTATAAACAAACAAAAAAAAACTTTTTGGCACAACAAAAACTAAGTGATCTACAAGGCTACAGGTGTGGCTATGATGGTTGTACTACCATCTTCAATGTATGCTTGAAGCCGCTCTTGGCAGCAGCTTTGGATCTATTCACTCTGGAACCAGGCTTCAAACCACTGCACTTTTGAGGTGTGAAACCGCAGGCTTCGTCTGACAAAAAGGCCAGATCAGCTAGGAACGTGCCTAGTATCACGAGTAACCGGCTTTGTGGAGCCTGGGCCTAACTGTGTTTGTGGTGGATAGAGAACTTTTCCAAAAAGAGGTGAAATGCTAATGTGGATATAAATGCTTTCAAATGAAACCATATGAGTGTGGATGTAACAGAGGTTGCTGTTGTGATCACCCCAGTCAGCACCGAAGCTGCTGACATTGAGAACACAGAGTTTTAACCTACTTCGCTAAGGGGCTAATTTTGCTTCATAGCATGGGCCCCTGGTGAGGACACTGTCCTGATATCAAAACCTTCAGAATTTGCAGGTAAGTATGTTGTTCACTTGACTGTACTAGAGCTTTTTCCTGCCTGATTCTGCTCATGG
The DNA here is from genome assembly GCA_037176975.1 of Arrhamphus sclerolepis. NCBI lineage: Eukaryota > Metazoa > Chordata > Actinopteri > Beloniformes > Hemiramphidae > Arrhamphus > Arrhamphus sclerolepis. Next base: position 769 of record JBAMYA010013260.1, on the reverse strand, counting down.
GCCTCTAATAGGCTAGGCTGCAGGTGACCTTTTTGGGAATTAAACCAAAATATGTTTTGATGCATCAGTGACCAGGGAACTTACTCCACAGCTACAGTTAACTCAACTGGATAAAAATCCATTTTCTCACTTTGCACACACAGTCAACCTTGTGATTAGAATTTTTTTATTTTTTTTAAATTCATCAAGCCTGGTGTGAACAAAGCAAAGGCAGTTTGCAGAGTTGTGAGGAGAAGCAAACGATTTATGAAGCTGATGAATCAGAAACAGCTTGTGAAAATATGAACTGGATCTATGCTCCCTCTGACTTAGATGAAGCGAGTTAGATTTTAAAGCTAAGACGTGATATCCTCCCATCCTAATATGCAGTTAGCTTACAGGTGTCAAACTCAATGCCCGCAGGCCAAATCGGGCCCTTCACTTCACTTTATCTGGCTCACGAGAGCTGAGAAAGAAAGACAAGATTTAAATGTGACTGCCCATTTAATTAAGTTCTGACATCAAAAAGTGGAATAACTGAGGTGGAGAGCAGCTGTTTTATGTCAGAAAGTCATGATTAAAAAAACACTACAACTAAAAGTTGCTTTTTTGTGATTTCAGTGCAAATTAATAAAATTCATGATAAAAGTTATGAATCTTGTTAATTTTATTTATTTATTTATTTATTTATTATGAAAAAAGATGTGATATTTCAGTGGCAGCACGGTGGCTTAGTGGTTAGCACTGTTGCCTCACAGCAAGAAGGTTCCTGGTTCGAGCCTCCACAGGG
>JBAMYA010013249.1:0-17366 GCA_037176975.1 Arrhamphus sclerolepis | reverse complement strand
ATACACATCCAGCTGTAACAAAAAGTCTGATTCTGATTCTGAATCACCTCTGTCTTTACTCACACAGGTTGTCACTAAATAAAACAAAACATCTTAGCTTATTTATGCTTTCGTCCTCTGTTTTTCTCGTCTAAACACTGGAAAGAGAAAGAGGAACAGTAAAATTAGCACTTTACACAGAAATGCATAAGCATGGCTACTGAAGTCATGCAGAAATTATAGAAACCACAGGCAAGTTTCAAAGAATGTGATGAAGACTTGAGACATCGAGCACACTGGGCCGTTAAAACTGAAGATTACTGTTGGCATGTTGCGCTAATCCCATGAAAACATGTTTCTTTCCTCTCACTTTTAAGCTTTCTGCATCAGGCAGCTCCTTCATTTTGATCTCCTCAAATTTTGGTCTTTTTTATACAACCTCTCTGGTGACGGATAATGTAGACTGAGGTTAAGGCTTTCACTAAATGAATATGTGAGGTAGTTTAGTGGTCACAAAGCCACCATTATGTTTTGCACATCGGCAGCAAGAACAGACCATACGGACCCAGAAAATTATCACTGATCTGACTGAAATTGAGGGATAGTTCACAAAAACCAAGGAGAAACTGAAGCACATTGCTCATCCTTCATTACATCATCCTCTCAGGCTGGGAGCCCAACCACATAAACCATTTGTTTTGGAGTGGTGTGACTAATCTGAGGTGACAGAACCAAGAATCTGCCGTTTTAGTTGAACAAACTGATGGCAGAGCTGTGCGGGTAATTGCATGCAGCAATTAATACTTGGAACAGAGCAATGGAGCATTTCATTTCACCAAACACAATTTCCACAGTCCTTGAAACTGATTAGGTTTATAGAGGTAACACTCGGCTGCTGAAGAGAAGAAAAAACTCAATGAAACAAGCGAACAAAAGAGGACTGCAGAGCTAATTTAGACACACACTCAACAAAAACACACACATGCATGCACATGCACAGGCACAAACAGACACACCTTTTGTATATGAGATGTGTTTCATCTTGTTCCAGACAGCGAACAGGAGCCTGGCTGATTGGTGATTCGAAATGAGGCTGTAGAAAGGATGAATAGATGGATGTTATATGATCTTAATCTGACAAATTGAAAGATGAGCACTAGAAAGAGTTGACAAAGGTAGTTTACTCTGGGCCATCTAATACGGTTTACAAATTCAAATACAAATACACTCCGGGTGACCACACCAATCATATGAGCACCACCTCTGGACAGTGACATCATATGTGAGCATCACCTCTGGGATCTGAAGCGCTCTATGTGCGTTCAAGAACTGAGCAGCTCAGCGTGTAAGCAGTGAAGCTGGAGCCATGGCCAAAAGCAGCACTGACCGACTTACAGACATGTCTTGTTACTTCGGATAGAAGGGGCTTCAATAACAACTCAAAGAATTAAAATAATTAAAAACACATTGGACTTTTCTGTATTGTGACTGTGTGTACAGAATGTTTTCAGAATAATTATTGTTGCACAGCCACACCTCTGTTGGCTGTAGGAGGACAGCAAAACAAAAGACAACAAAGTGCAAAATGATGTTTTTGCTTTTGTAAACTGGAATGTATTATAAACTAAAAGTTCCAGGAAGTCAAACTGACACTCAAGGTCATTTATGGCAACATCTGGTGGAGACATGTTGGATAAAATCCAAGTTTGAGGAGACTATGAATACATTTACTGTTAGCAACTTCATTTCCTCTTGTGTTGGTCACTGTGTGACTGATGCAGGGAAAAACAACACGTAAGTGATAGCAAAGCACGTTAGTGCACTTCTGCATCTCCTCTTCACTGTTCTCCAGTTCCCGTTCTCCCTCCCTCCTCCATTTTGACAGGCCAAACTGGTTTCCCATCTGCAGGATTAACCCTGAGCAACAAAGCCTCTCCATTCAGCTGTTCTCCATCCCAGCCAGATGTTTTGCTTCCCTCGCCACTTGAGTGTGGTGGAGATCACGAGGTTTTCGTTGTCTGTTTTGTTTGGATGACTTGGGGCACGTATGAAAACAACCCTCAGGCCCAGATGGGGCAAAGGTTTTGCCTTTTAACTGGGACTGCAATTAAGGAACATGATATTTGGTGCTCTGGAAGCAAATGTTTAAACTAAAGTGAACATATACAGTTTAAGTATATGGTCTTTGCAATTTGAAACAATAATGAGATGTTATAATAAATCACCTTTAAAGGGTAGAAATAAGCATGCTTTTGAAAGTCAAACTTATAAAATACTGCATAGTACAAGTAAAAGTACTAGTAGTGAGAGAAATGGTGGCAATAAAAATGGAAATTTTCTTTGTTATTGCCGTTTTGACCGAAAGAACTCTGTTACTTTGGTTTAATCGATATGGCCTTCGTACATTCTCTTAAAGCAAATTGACTTTTAAATGACTCAATAGAAAGAATTTGTAATTACTTTAAAAAAAAATAAACAGAAAAAATGTACATTTTTCTTTCTTATATTTTTCAATGAGGATTGTTTTGTTTTCTTGGAGGAATATTATTTCATTTTACATCCAGTCCTTTGATGAGATCTCAAAAGCAAAATACCTGAAACAGACCTTCCTCCACAGAAAGCATTAAAGTACATCCTGAAGGATCAGATACAGAGCAGATGGGAGGCATTTACTGTTTCCCTCAAGGACACCAGCGGGGTAGATAATTACCAACAAGAGCGCTTCAGTGCTGTTATAGTTACAGTGACTGTGATGCCACAAAGCCAAACCAAATAGTCCCACGCAGACATCAAATAACAGAAGTGCTCTCATTAGCACAGATTGTTACGAGATCTGAACACTATTTTTTGGCAAGACCAAGGAAGCCCTTTCATGAGTGTCACATTTTTTTTATTTGTGTGCTTCCTGCAACCACAGCAGGCGGATATTCAAACAAGGAAGAAGGTTTTTTTTTAAACCTCCTGTAAATATCTTTTTCCCATCCAAAACGGATGCTGTCTTATTTGACTCAAACACGAGCTGATCCAAGCTGAATTTAGAGCCGGTTGTGAAGCAGCATCCCACTGCTAATAACTGTTTCCGTCTTTGTGTCACATGCGGCTGGTTATGTCTCAGGAGCTGGAATATGAACGCACACACACCCTAAAGACAGCGAGAAGGATGTGACGAGCTGAGGTGCAGGTTAAGTTTGAATCATTGTAAGGGTCTGACAAAGACGCTGCAGGGAAACATACAAACGAGGACAGTGGTGACACATGTCCAGATCTGTCATGTCAGTAAGTGTCCATTAAACAGATTTTATTAAGGAAGTCAACTCTCGCTGTAAAGATGCTTGAGATTAAATCCACCACCAAGAAAACTATTTTCTTTTCAGCAATATCAGGTTTGTTCTTTAGGTTGTTGGAATATACTTAAGTTAGTTTGGAACCAAAATCTGTAAATACCTTTTGTGTTTGGAATTGTTAAGATTACTTTGGTAACTTTTAGGCCCTTTAATTGAAGCGGTTAAGAACACACCGGGGGAGTGGTGATTTTTTTTGGGTTGTTTGTCAAATGTCCAGTGTGCAGACAGGAGGTTCTTAAAAATGATTTTTGACTTATTTGTCACGGCCTCCTGAGCTCCAAAACCAAAATGATTCCAAGTCCAGGTTGTGTTTGGCAACAGGCGGTCTTGTTTCTTAAACGCACTTATTGAACTTGTAAGATCGGATTAAGTTAACTTTCGTTTTCATCTAAGTTGGATGACAGTTTTAGTTATTGTTTTGTATTTATTTTTGGTAGAAATAAACTACGTATATTTTCAAACAAGTTGGAACAAGTGTGTTAAGTTTCCTGTTGCCATTTTGCTTTTGGAGCTCAGGAGGCCGTGACACATTCATTATGAATATGATTTGCAAATTGCATTGATGGAGATGCTAAGATTAAGTTGTCTCATCAATACATTCAGTTCATTTGTCAATGCACATTCATTTCTACATTTCAGGTCAGCAGTACACTCTAAAAAAGTGGTGTTGGGACAATTTAATTCTGATTATACAAAGAGGTGATTGAGGGAAAAAATAAAATATTAGGTGTTTCTTAAGAAATTGAATGAGTAAAGGACAAGGACATAAGACTAAGGTAGACATCCATTGTTATCCATTGATAACTTGTGTAACAACATAGATTACTTTGGTGAAACACTCCAGTACAGGACTGCATTCACCAGTGCCACTTCAAACCCAACTGTGTAGAAGAGAAGTCCTATGTTAACCTTTTCCAGATGTGGTGTCAAATTCTCTGGGCTCAGAGCCATCTGGAACAGACCATCACACAGTGGAAACATGCACTGAAGTACGGGTACTACAGACCATTTTTGTTTTGTGAGAGACAGCTTTAGCGCTTTCCTGATAGTCAATATATAAATATTAACCACCATGAAAGAGGCCTGTGGTTGTGTTGCATTCTTCTGTATCCACACTGTGGCAGCGCAAGAGTCTCTGTATGGTGGGTTTCAATCGTTCATGCATTCATGAATTTCAAAAGTCCCTCGAGAAACTCACAAATCCAGTCTGACTTTTAAGTTAAACACAAAACAAGCTCATCACAAGTTGCTCAGATCATTTGTGACCTTCACCTTAAGGACTATTCCATCTTTTCCTCCAAGGCTTGAAGCAAATAAACTACTGAGGTTTTGTTTTTTTTCTAGGAAAAAGAAGTCTGGTTGTCCTTGATGGGTAACCATGGTCATACGTCTCTGCAGGTTGAACTTGTTTTCTCTGTGGTTTGGTGGAATCTAAACTTCTCAGTGCAATGGAATTGTCTCCTGCCTGCTCAGCATAAACAACTCTTTCAAAGTCCTCACGAATGTAATGTGTTGGTGCTGAAACACATCTAGACTAATGCGGGTCATACAGATCTGCAAGGACTTCCTGGTCCTTTGTTCTTTGTTTTGTTACACCTGGTTGTCATCACATTCATTGAGATTTCTAACCTTCAAATCAGTAACAACTTGTATACGTTCACTTTGTTTTACAGCTCAAAGGTATGATTTAGATCATTGTGCTTTACCAGTAAATTACGTAATATAATATTTTGTCTCACTTGATTAATTGCATTCTTTTGTTTGTTTTTTGTGAAAATCAGATATTCAATTAGAAATATACAAATTGTGTGGATTTACAAGTATCACTCCATTTTTTTCCCCCTTTCAACTGAATTAAATGTATATTCACCAGTTTAAACAACATCGTTAAAACATGCTAAACGAACTGAACACGATGATTTATCACTTAAAGTTGCACAAGCCTGAAATGCATGGCATTTTTATAAACTAAAAATGAGTTTAGTAACTAATTTCTCCACCCATCTGCAAACATCATTAATCCAACCAAACACGCAGAGGAACAAAAGCAACCAGACTGCTTCCACTAAGAGAGGAAAAGGAAGAGAAGATGAGATTTACCAGGTGATAAAATCTCAAAAAAGAGGACACAGCTGATTTAAAACAGCTTGATAAAGCAGGAGTACATTTTAATGTGACATATTTTAGATTATATAACACAAAGCCATTTTATAAAGGACTTTTAACAGATCCACACTAGTACTACATACAGTTTCATACACTTTGTGTCTTTAAATGTAACTGATGTGACGAAGCAGTTGAGTAACCTGCAGTCAATTGTGTGAGAAGTGTAAATGTGTCGCCCCCTACAGTCAGTCGCATGGAACAGATTATCACAGTGAAGCATGAAAGCGTTTACTGTCATCGTCTCAATACTGCCCTCAGAACCTCCTCAGAACTTTCCTTTGCATCTTCCAGCTCCAGTGACCCTGGAAACCAGTCTGTGAGCATGTCTCCTGTGTCCAGATAACCCACTGACCCCCTCATGGGTTGATATGAGTGGATATGAGTGAGTTTGGGCATGTCCCAGCTGGCTCTAAAGCTTTCCACCCTGATTTTAGATGCTCTAGGTGTCTGCTTAAAAGTTTTTTTGTTACCTGAATTTGGGGAAGCACCCTTTCAGATACACTGGTCCACCAGTGCTGGGATCAGACTACAGACTCCTTCTGTCCTGGCCTCAGCCTCACACCATCCCTGGACCCACTGCCCCCCTTTCACACCTCTGTAGTCTCATGTTGAATCTCGGCTGTGGATCTTAACACAGCCCATCATCATCTCCCAGCACATGAGGAAGCGCAGAGTCCTATCTGCTGTCTGCCTCCTGCAGTCAGGTGAAGAGCAGCTGCAGGGCCTGAACTGGAACAAGGTTACTGTATTTTCTAGCTTCTAAACTTTAAATGAGTACGTGTTTTATGCTATGGGATATTTCATCTTTATGAGCCTTAATGAAAATGAAAGCAATAGAAAGAAGGGAGAACGTGTGCTAAGTGTTTCTGTATCAACCTCTATAATGACTGTTTGGATTTGAATTGCTGTTTTTTGGTTTGTTTGTTTGTTTTAAATTAGAATGAAAACATTTTGTTCGACTCTGTTTGATTAAAACAGCTCTTGGATAAAGATTTAATCTCCCCAATTTTATGTTAGATATTTGTTTCTATTGTTCTTCATCAGGCTTGTGACACTAAACACCGTGACTGCCGAGTGTCAACACGGCCAGAGGCAGACAGCACTTTGCAAAAATGTCGTACTCATCGTATTTCTGTAGGGAGTCTCGTTCTGTTGGCATAAAGAGTGAAGATCAGCAAGGAGCACAATTACATTCCTGCTAACCACCATCATCATCAGGGAGGAATAGGCAAGACAATGTCAGAGAGACATTATTGCTTCCTCTGACAGCGAGATCAAAATGGAAATTGGACATTTGACCACAGACCAGAACAGATCAGCAGTTTGCTATTAGAGCAAGAAAAATACAACAAAACCAACTGACAGTGAAAAACACGAAAGAGTGAAACTGCTACCAGAAAACAGAAAAGACCAACCATATTCAGCACTAGCTAACATTTTTCCCTGATCAGAATCCTAAAAAGCAGCAATAGTTTTTGCAAAGCCTGATGATTATTATCACAATCAACTGGTACAAAGAATCACCAAAAACTGACTGATAACACAGTATTTTAAATAGCTTATTAATCAAGAATCATTACTAATTCATGACTCTTAGTTTTTATTTAATTACAAGTGTTTTACCACACCACTACAGTAAATGTGCTCCCTAACTGTGCCATTAAATTTAACGTGAACATGTTTCAGTGATGTTATAGCGAAGTCTAGAACCTGAGGCATTTATTATTCCTTAACTTGTCAGAGCTATCATACCAAAATTGCTCATTTATTGCACAAGTAAACTGGCTTGATGAGTATGTTGGGTTTTAGGCATTTTTAAGTAAATGTTTCTATGAGGGGAGAGAAAAAAAAAGAGCTTAAGGCAGGGAAGATCAGAGGATGTAAAGGTATATGACACCAGGTTGCATGCTGGGACAGGAATGCCATCATGTGAGGAATGTTCAACATGCAGCGCTGTTGTCATGTGAGCTTTTTTACAGTTTGGCTAAAATGTTTTCAGAATTGGTCAAAATTTTGAAGAACGAGAGAAATGGAGTCACCAGAAGAGGAATTTGCCTCCCCAAGAAACAAAATTCAAATCGCTCTGCTAATTAACCGGATGAACAACATCGATTTGTTGTGCACTGTCACCTCAGGCAGAACAATAAATTAAATTAAAAATGATACTGCGATTCCTTTCCAAGTAACAGAATTAATAAATCACCAAAAGCTTCTGCTAAACTATGCATTATGCGACTGAGGAGGATTTAAAACAAACATGTCATCTTTGTGTGACTGGCAAGTCCACCAATGAGAAGTACCATTCTGGTTGAGTATTAATCATGTCAACCAATGAAAAACTACCTGAAACTAGACATGAGAATGTAGAAATAATGAGAAGTAGAAGCACTTCTTGCAGCAGATAATTGCAGATAACAGCCTGCAGAAATGTTTATCAGGAATCATACTGAGAAAGACAGAGGCAGGTCTCACATCCAGATAGAGAAGTTAATGCTGCAGCTGCAGACTCGAAGCTTAGGTTATGTTACTGTACAATAATTCAGGAGGTTGCTGGCCTGTCCAAGTGTTTCAGGTGCAGTAGGGCCCTATTATGAGGGGCCCGTCATAACCTATTGGTCCTGGAAGGCCTCATTTCATGGCCATGTTGTGCAGGACACAGCAAGTCAGCATTATTTAGCATAGCTTCTTAGGTTTATAGAGCAGAGTTGCTTCCGGGTACAACCACCTCACCTTCATGACACCATTAGTGAGCTCTACAGCTGCATCTGTTGGCATATTAAGGCGGGGCCAAATTTATTTAAGAAGTCACATTGTACACTGTGTCTCTGCCAACAAACATACTTTCCTGTTTGCTACATGGCTCAGTGTAGTAATGCTCCAACTCATGTTAGAGTTCTAACGCAGACTGAATACTAAATTTTAGCTTGATAATTGCAGATCAGTTACAATATTTGTCAGAAACTTCCCCAAAATTTTCAGCTGAATATGGTGTCATGTTATTTTGAAGTTTGTGTAGTTAGCTTTGTTTATGTGCATGCTAGGATCCTGCTAGAACTGAAGATGTCCACATTTTGCAAGACCTCTAAAACATGTCTGCATGCACACATATTAGTAGCAATATAGCACGTTATACAAGCTAAACGTAGTTGAAAAAAAGGAGTTTGCGAATTTTATTAAATGAGCCAGAAATCTAGATTAGACTTTACACAAATGGCATAGCATAAATGTTAGGTTGAAGAGGACCCACATGCAGAAGACCAGGGAGTAGCCGTAATCCACAGTGCCAGGGCAGGAAACTCCAAAAAGAAAACCAAACTTACAAAGTATTTAAAAAAAAAAAAGAGAGAACCCAAAAACCAAGAAAAAGACAGGAACCAGGATGAAAGTGCAAGAAATAGTACAGACCGGTAAGGGACAGGAGGAGGAGACTTAAATAAACCAGGAGGCAAATGAGACACAAATGCAGACATTGAGGGAGATTCAAATAGATGAAGGAGGAAACGTAGTCAACAGAAGTAGAAACAGAAAAACAAAACAAAAAAACATACCAAAAGCCCAAATTCTAATCAAAAATCAGCAGATATTACACCCAGCCACTGATAAGTGCCAGCTTCTTCAGTTTTGTAGCTTTTAAACTCACACAAAAGTCACTCAGTGAGTTCAAAAAGTAATTTGCGATGAGCAGGAATGTCAGTAGAGGTGGAAGATCACAGTCAGGAATCCAGGCCAGTGTGTGGATCCATCTTGGTTATCTTGTTTCATGGCAGCATAATTCAGCCACATTCAGCTTCCTCCATCTCCACCAACTCTGACAAATTCAAACATGTTTATAGCTAAAAAAAGCCAAAGCTAATCACACAGAAATGATGGTGGGCGCAGATAACAGGCCAGCGTTCCCAACAGGGTGGAGTTCTGTCCCAACAAGCAATCTGATATTACATACCCTCATACTCTCTGCTGTTTGTTTTTCTTTGTCTTATGCTGATATTAAGTTAAGAAACACCAAACCCAAAGTAAAAGTGCAGCAAAGACAATTAGACGTGTTGTTATCCAAGAAGCTGACAAAACAGTCGAAGATACTGTGAAATGTGCGAAACATCCAACCAAATGCTTTGATAGATGCAGCATTTTAAAGAAAATGTCATTTTTATTAGTAAAGAAAATGAATTTTTCCTTAAAAAAACAAGAGAAAACTTGACAACCAGTCAACCGTAGACCTCCTTTTGTGTCATAGAAACGCTTTCCCCTCCTTAATGTTTCTATACAGCTCATCGGTAACAACCTCATAACATCCAGCTCGACTGTTCAGAAAATAAATCTTTTCCCTTGCGTCCTGTGGCTTGTATGCTTCCCTCTGCAGACGCATCTTTTGAATTTTGAAAGTACCTGAGAATTTAAAAAGAAAAGAAAAGAAAAGAGAAGAAAAGAAAAGAAAAGAAAAGAAAAGAAAAGAAAAGAAAAGAAAAGAAAAACATGTTGGCATGTGACTTTTTAAAATAAATAATTTTGAGTTCTTGCACTGTTGTCTCACCTGTGGTGTCAACAGATGGCATAAGTCGCAGGAAGACAGGCCGCGCGTAAGAGGGAAGGGCTTTTTGTGTGGCCAAGAAGAACTCATCAAGGTCCATATCACCTTCGTTAGTTACTGCTGCCATGCCAGCCTTTCCCTCCACACCTGCACACACAGATACACCAACACCTTAGACAGTAGTTTTTCTTTGCTCTTTGGATTCATACCTTCACCTGGACAACAGACTGGACCGGAAACGCAACACTGATGCTGTTTCTAAGAAGAGACAGAGCAGACTTTTCTTCTTAAGGAAGCTGAGGTCCTTCAGTGTTTGCAGCCAGATGTTGCATATCTTCTATAAGTCTGTATAAAGAAACTGAACAAACTGATAAAGAAGGCTGGCTGTGCTCTGGAGCTTCTGCAGATCCACTGCAACACAGACACTACAGGAGGTCCTTCCTGCCCACAGCTAGAACTTTCTATAATCAATCTTTGAAGACACTTAAATCTTTACAACCAATGCAATTACATGAATTTCCCTGCGATTATTAGTACAAGTATTTTTTTTAATTGAATTGTATGACGTCCTGATTGCTTCAACTCATCTGTACCTGGCACAGACACGCCGTAGACAGCCACATCAGTGTGTCCCAGTAGGCCACTGAGGACACCCTCCACCTCTGTGGTGGAGACATTCTCCCCTCGCCAGCGAAATGTGTCACCACTGCGGTCCCTGAAGTATATGTAGCCATCTTCATCCATTTCCAGCACATCACCTGATGGTGGAAAGAGACAGGAATCTAAATAATTACTTATCAATATTATGTTACATGGTTACATGGCAGTCTATATTGATAATGATTCAGCAATATAGCGTTTCTTTTGATGTGCAGTTGTGTTTACTCAGTTATGTTTATTCATGCCATGTAAATGTGGCCACTATTAGCTCAAATAATCTATTATTTTGCCATTAACTAATGTCTGTTTCTTTAAGGAAAAACGACAGCATTATAGTCTCTATTAATCAGCACACCAAGACTGAGGCAGAAGGAAATGTTAGCAACAGAAGTAATCCAGGACATGTTGCTGTGAAGGAGCATCTCTGCACCGCTGCTGTCAAACGTTTGAACTGGCTGAGAGTTTCTGTCCATGTTGTCTACTTCACCTGTGTTACTGTCTAACATCACCAGTTGGGTTCTTGCCAGGCAAAAAGGTTAACTCCCACACTTCAAACAGTTTGTGAAATATTCCTTCCTTTTTTCCTTAATTTACTGTAAACTGCAACAACATAATTGGGGCTCAAGCACCAAAGGTGCAAGGATTGTTTCTCGAAGATTGTTATTATTCTTTTCTTATGGGATTAACAATGTGTTCAATGATTAAGGCAATTTTGAATTTATTGTTTTGGCTGTCAAAAACCAGACATTATATGTTGATTACTACAGTACACTACTGAACAGGGAAACTAAAACATACCTGAGACGTAAGCTGAGTCTCCCATCTTGAATACGTTGTGAGCTATTTTCTGATTGGTTGAGTCCTGATCAGCATAGCCGTCAAATCTCCTGAGCGGATCGGTTTTATTGATGCGTCCCACTAACATGCCTGGCTCTCCTGCAGAAGCAAAGACAGACCTTCTTTGATTACGTGCAGCTTCATTTTATACTGTTGTAGCTTTCTCTGAGTGTTGGTGTGTGTGAGCCCACCAGGCTGGCAGGGTATACAGAGTCCCTGTGAGTCCCTGAGTAGCTCTCTGTGATCATCCTGCGTCCTGACCAGTCTGATGGGGTAAAAACTAGGCAGGATGCGGCTATTAAAACCGCATGCCCCCACCTGGACGTGTAAATAAATGACATTAGACAAGATTTCTTTTTCTAACATCTTCTGCAGGCATCCTCCATAAAATCTCACCTTGCCATCAATGTTGATCAAGCTACAGTTGCATTCAGTAGCACCATAAAACTCCCCGACCCTTTGGATTCCAAATCTCCGGACAAACTCTTCCCACACAGAAGGGCGAAGGCCGTTACCGATGGCAACTCGGACCCGATGATGAGCCTCAGATGGACTAACGGGCTGGGCCAAAAGGTAACGGCAGACCTCACCTATGTACTGGATTACCTGTACGTGCACAGCCACAACAGAAATCGCAGTGACTTGTGAACAGAAGTGCCTCCAGGAAATAAATACGTTTGACCTGTGGCAGACAGAGTGTACTCACAGTGCAGTTGTGTTTGACACAGTCATCCCAGAAACGACTGGCGGAGAACTTCCTCCTGATTACAACAGTCAAACCAAACAGTAAACACTGGCCAACCCCCATGATGGTGCCTGCACACATCCACGGAAACACACACAGTCAGTGCCATTTAGTTGTTAGTGCCTTGAACTTGACTGTCTAAAAGTGTGTATGGAAGTGTGTGCACTCTGGAGATGGGAGAAGAACAGAACTAAAAGCATTGCAGCAGCAGAATACAGAGCACACAGATGGTGTGCTGCTTCTGGAAAAACGTCAAATATACAGATATAAGGACAAATATACAACAAACCAGTGGAACTCGTGCCCTGCAACCCATAATGCAATGGGCTGCTACTGCAGAAAAAAAAAGTCACAGTGGTCACACAGCTGGCTCATGGTTTCCCAAACTGGAAACTATCCGTGATTGCTGAAGCATAATCGCTTTTATGATGTCATGCATGCCGATAACGACACCTGCAGCAGTACTATAGAGGTCCAATGGCAAACTCAGCAGAACTCACGAGGACAAAACAAAGAAAACAAACTTTGAAAATGATACACATATCAAAAATGAGAATGAGAACAAAACAGAATCACATAGACCAGGATCCTAATGTTGCTACTTATCCAAGCTGCTGAGAGCAAAGGACATAAGACATGTAATAATCAAGAATATTTTGCGCACGTGATATAATAAAATAAAATAGAGGAACTATAATGCATTGTTAAAACACAGCATGGCCTACCTGCAGAGTGATAGAGAGGAAGGCAGTTATAGATGATGTCATTACGACGCAAGCCAAAGGAGTAAAAACCAAAAGCCGCAATACGAAAATACCTGCCGAAGAAAAGATGGAATACAGAAATGATCAGCTCATGATTAGCCACTGACAGTCCATATTTATAAGAAACCTGAAAATCTTAAACTTAAGAAATTATTCCATCCTTATTACAGGGATTTGCATAATTCTAGTAGACTGGAGTGTAAGTGGTTCTGATTAAATAGCTGCTCACATTGCTTGGACATTTAGCATTTGTTTGACAGATGGCGACAATGTCATAAATCATGTCAGTGGAGCGAAGGTTCTGAATGAAAATCCAAATGTATTCTGCTGTCTTCCACCTGTGCTATGACTACTATATTATTATGGTTTCATTGTTGTCAGGGTGCTGAAAGATCTGGGAGGGAGCAGCACGCTGTGGCTTCACACCATCCAGAGAGAAGGTGGTGAAATTATTTGCCCTCTTTTTTTTCTTTATTTGTTTATAAAGAGAAGGATTTGTCTGCAATGTTGTGCTATTTTGATCTGTCATCTCAGCCTGACAATCCTGGGTTTCCTGTGATAACAGGCTGATTTATCTCGTTCTCTGAAAAAAATGAACCCTTTGTTTTTGTCAGGTTGAGGAACAATGGAATTTTGTTTATTCAAGATGAGGATAGTTAGGGGAATGGAGAACCAAAAAGGTTGATGAAAATGAATGAAAACTAGTGACTAGTGAATAAAAATCTGTAAATGCAGTGAAGTAGACGTGATGAAACGGGGGTGTGTGTGTGGGGGGAGGGGGGGGGGGGGTAAGTGCTGTGCAATACTTGGAATCAATACATTTAGCTGCTTTCCATCACTACTGTCAGCATCAAAGTAATGTTTGTCAATGCCTCAAAGTTCACTCTGTAGGTGGATGAATATGAACGAATCATCAGTTCCTGGTCTTCAGCAGGAGGGTCCCCCTAAGAACCAGGTCCTGCTCAAGGTTTCTTCCCATGAGGGCGTCTTTTCTTGCCACTGATGGCGTTGCCATGTGCTCGGGGGTCAAGCTCTGGGTTTCTAAAGCGCCTAGAGATGACTTGTTGTAAATAGGCGCTACATAAATAAATTGAATTGAATTGAATGACAGAAGGACTCACCGGCTGTGCACCACTATAGCTGCTTTGGGCAGTCCCGTTGTCCCAGAAGTGTAAATGTAGAAAAGTCTGTCTGCATTGAGAGAGAGGAGACAGTTCTAAATGGATGTGACCAGCTCTCCACGGTTTCACGTGTGTGGTATGTAACCAGCCACAGAGTCTCTCTTGACAGGCTGAGCAAGCAAAGACTTGAAGAATATTAACGTAGGAATGCAATGTGTTAACAAAGGTTAAATAATATTAATAACAGTGATAGTTATAACAATAATAAAAACAATAATGAATAAAAAATCCTGTACTGGTTAGATGTATATATCTATAGCTAATTTAATATGTCCACCTAACTTTATTTATGTACAGGTGCAAGGGCATACCTAATAAATAAATGAAAAATCTATGTGGAAAACAAATATGCTTCATCTCATTGCTGCATGTGGCTTTTCATTTGGTAAAGTTGATGATGATTCCTGTGACATTTATCTTCTCATTTTCCTCAGGGCATCTGCTCCAAAATGGGTTAAATCTCAGAAGAAAACCAGACAGAAACCAAAAAGACTTCTAACTGCCAGCAATGCCTGGCATGCAAAGACTTGCAAAGGAGAAGATGATGTTGCAATCAGACTTTGTAAAGTGTAACGTAAGGGTAATATAGTAAAGTAAACATATCCACGATGTGTGTGAGACAGTGACAATGCCGTACCGTTGAATTCTTTTTTGAGTTTAATGTGTGGTGGATATGTTGGAGAAGAGGCCAGCATTGCATCCAGACCATGAACTTGGAAGTTGCAGAGTGTTCCCTCTTTCTCCTCCTGCTCCTCACCGCTGCTGAACAAAATCATTCCAGGCTCCAAAGAGCCACTTACTTCTGACACCGCTGGAGTGCAAATAAACAAAGCAGACAAGCGTGAAGACAAGGCAACAGTCTTTCTCTAACTAACTTGTTAAAAAAAAGAGTACAACACTTATTTAGACTTCTGTTATAATCTATCAAATACATTTAACTGCTGTCATTTTACAAAAAAGTCTGTCGCTGAATATCTGCAGCAACATCCTCTGATTTCACCTTCAGTCATTTCTTTTCCAAATACCATGGCCCGAGCACCAGATGCACCAATGCAGTGCAGCAGTGAGTGTTGTCGAAGGTTGTGGTTGATGAATGCAGCCTCTACGCCTATCATAGCCAGACCCAACCACAGAGCCACCACTGAAGGCTGACTTTCCATGTACAAAGCCACAACGTCGCCCTCAGTCCAGCCCTGTGCCAGTCCCCAATGGGCCACGGCGTGGCATCGCTGCTGAAGCTCCCTGAAACTCCAAACCTGCAGGAAAATAATTGCAGAAATTCTATGAGTTAATTTCCCTCTTTTCAAAAACAAAAAATCTATATCAGTAAAATACTTTTTGAACATGCATTTATTTTTGATTCTCCTCACCTCTCCTGTGGCCTCGTAGATCAAAGCTGGTTTATCTGGGTGCTGCACCACCATCTGGGCAAACAAAGCAGGGATGGTGCTTCTATTTCGCTGATTACGACACATGGAAAACCTCACTAGCACAATTACAACCAGACACCTTTTGGACAGAAAAGAGTAAAGGAGGACGACTCAAGGAAGGTTTCAAACAAGAATAGTGTAGGCAATGTGTAAAATGAGCAGATTTCAAATGGGAAACCATTACCCAAAGCATGCTACATTCATACAAACCAGTTGCATACATTAAGTCTCTCTTTACGGTGCGTAGCACAATGTAAAAGTTCTTCCAGGAGCCCATCCAAGCCATAAAGATCCCCAGCCCTGCCAACAGGCTGCAGAGCCAGAGGAGGGACAGCGAGCCAACAGCCCCCAAAAACACAAGGCTCAAAATAAAACCACTCTTCAGATTCATTATCTGTGGGGACACAAGCAATGACCTTGTTTACAGAAAATAATCACAGTTGACACAATCCAGATTCATTGAGATTGATCTTACCAGTCCAAAGATTCTCATAACATTCCACTTGGAAAAATAAGCCCAAAACACCGGCACGTAGCCCTGAAGAATGTCCTCTCGAGTCCGTGTGGCTGAGCAGCTCTGAACAGATGTTTACAGAGCAGCTTACAGAGGTTAAATGCCTGATAAGCAGCACACATCAGGGAGCAGAGCAGGTTACAACTCATAGCTCCTGCGTCACAGTGCCCAGAGGGTGCTCTTTATCACCAGGAAAAATTAACTTTTCATCGGTGAAACTGTAAACTTCATAGTGAACAGAGCAAAAAATAAATAAGAGTGGCAAAAGAACCTCAGAAAAAAAAGGTTTATCTGAATTCAGATCATAATCAAATGCATGTAACTGCATGTCAAATCATAAATTATTTAATAATTATCATTAATTACATAAAAGTCAAAACCAAAAATATAATTTCATCAGTGACAGATGTTGCATGAATGTAATGGGGAAACAAACTCATTTACTTCAACGTCAATGTTACATGTGTCAGGGTTAGCCAAACGGTTAACTTTTTCATAGCTTCATGTTAAAGAGGCTCTTAAATAGAAGTGAAATAAATAACAAGAAAATGTAATGATGCGGTGTATAGTTATTCAAAACTTCTGAATGAAAATCGAGCACATTTATTTTCATCAAAGCAGAAAAGATATTGTAATTTTTTTCTCAACGAGTTCCCCTCATCAGCAACCATCCCACTTTGGGGATGAAGCTCATCCAGGAAGTACACATTAGTGCAGTTCCTCAACTGACCATGGTGATTTTTATATTAAACAATAAAGCTGACCAATCAGATGTCCAGACGTTATTTGACAGGCTTGACTGAGAGCTAGCCATTAGCTTTCCTGTTAGCTTTGTCCCACCTCTTTGGAACATGGTACCATGCAGCTGGAGGAAAAATGGGCCTCAAAGGCTCTCTGAACGATGCTGCATTCCATTTGTACTGGGAAGATGGGATTTCCAAGTTCCAAGTGGGAAATTTCAACTGGAACACCCTCTGAAGTTGGAAAGTCGGAGAATCCCTGAGTTGACAATCAAAGATGGCCCCATGTGTAAACAGTAGAAGCTCCTGTGATATTCCATTTATTAACACCTCTGACTCGTGTTTATGGCGCTAAATCAGCCGTATACATAGTACTGACATAGTACTGACATATATATATATATATATATATATATATATATATATATATATATGCTGCTGTAGTGTTCTTTCCATTTTTTCATGTGGTACATGCGAA
>JBAMYA010013238.1:0-17366 GCA_037176975.1 Arrhamphus sclerolepis | reverse complement strand
AGCTGGGATAGACTCCAGCAGACCCCCGTGACCCTGAACAGGACATAGCGGGTATAGATGATGGATGGATGGATGTTGTGAGCTGTGTGTTTGCCTATATAATATATGTATATGGCTATATACATAGAGTTTGTTTACCATTTTTGCATTAGGAGTAACAGAGGTCAAAATGACCTCATGGTGCATCTAGGCAAAACCACTCTTTTTCTCTCATTTCTGAATCCTCTAAACACATAAGATGATGTACATCAATTTAGGAAAGGTCATTGACTGGGAGACATATGGATTTTATTCAGAGTTACATGCATTTTAATATGTGAGAGAGGTCAAAGAGGCACACTTGAGAGTTAACATACTTAATTCTACAACACAGCTAAGCCTTAAAGACCAGCTCTTAAATATTACAGTTTTCTCTGCATAAATGCATCCAGCATTTTGGCATTTATTGACCTATTCAGTGACCTGTTGATCATGTCTGTCGATGCAGTAGCTGTTCTAAACAACTAAACAGTCACAGACATCTGCTCTAGGTTAACAACAAGAATTTGGCTTGTAAAAGGAAACATCAGTGGAAATGACTTTACTGGAAATAATTGGCTTTGTCAAATTTACGTGCATGTTAGTGTTTTGACCAACATGTAAACAAATATTAGGCTTCTGAATGTAAAGTTAAACAAAATTAAAAAAAACCCCACCATACTTGAAAGTGCACACAACCTGAAAAGTGTGCACATGTTGACACATACACACAAGTGGGTGCACCCGCACAGACAAGCAGAAGATCGACATATATGACAACTGTATTGGCACACACACTAATACCCACCCACACAAGTATAATAGCCAACGTGAGGAGGGTAAAAGGAAATACTACTATTTGCATCATGTACAACATATGTGGGTGTGTGTATGTCTCTCCTTCTGTCTCATAGTGCTCTGGGTATGATGGTGAAGGGCAAGATGGGGCTGCTGGCCTCCAGCTCCAAGGCGGTGAGGAAACACTCGGTGGCGGCGGCAGCGTTCCCCTCGGCCTGTAGCACCTCACCGAGACTATTCCACACATCATGAGCCGTACTGATGAAAAGAGAGATGCATATTAATAATTCCACAAAAAAACATGTATTTCATCCGTTAAAATGATGACAATATGTAATATAATAAAGTAGACGACATGAAAAGAAGGCAAGAGGAGAAGGTGGAAAGAAGAGACATGGACTGAGAGAACAGGAGAAAAGCAGGAGGAGAAAAAGAAGAAAGCGAAGAAAGAAAATTGTGAAAACAGGAAATACAGAGATAAGGGAACTTTATGACTTTACAGAGGAAATGGAGAAGAGAAGTAGAAGAATGAAGCAGGAAAGAAAAGAAGGGGACTTTCGGAGAAAATAAATGGAAAAAGGGAGGAAAAACACGAGAAACAGGGTTGATAATAAATAGATATAATTATAATATTAAATGCTGCAAGCAGCATCGAGCGGTCCACTCAAACATTTTCCTCCTTGTTGCTTCTGTGGCAGAATTTCTTTTTATTATATATATATATATATATATATATATATATATAAACCTTTCCTGTCCAGATGGCTAAATAATGGACAGGATAACACAAGACTGAGTCTGTATAGAGCCTCATTATATAACAGATTATGAAGTTCACACAGGACAAAGATGCATAAAAGGTGGAAATAACGCCACAGTCCTGCACATGTCCAACTGCTCAGTGTTTCAGTACTTGTTGTACACCATGCTGTTCTCTAATAAGGTGATTCACCACAAAAATCAAATCTCCCATCCATCAACCAACCACTAAATGTTCTGGTTCAATGACAGCTTGTAATAAAACAGTTCTCTACATCATGCTGTTCACTTTTAGACTTCATGAAACCAAGATGACACCAACCAATCACCATTCTTCTTTTCCTGATCCCTTCAGGGGAATCATTTGTCTCCATCTAGCCCTGTCCTCTGCATCCTCTTCTCTCACACAAACTAATTTCATGTCTTCTTTCACTACATCCATAAAACTCCTCTCTGGTCTTCATCTAATCCAGGGGTTGGCAGCCCACGGCTCCAGAGCTGCATGTGGCTCTTTCATCCCTCTGCTTTGGAAAATAAATAATGAATATCTCATTTTAATTTATTTTAGTTCCTTAGTTTTAAATGTAATTTTGAATTTCAAGATTAAGTTGATCCTGTAACACTGAAATAAAACATGTTTAATTTTCTGTCTCTTAAACTATGCATCGTGACACCCACAGCTGTGCTTCTCAACCCCAGGTAGGCCAACCACGGATAAAGCCAACAAAAGAAAAATTTATTTTAAAGCTACATGGGCAAATTCATCTGTAGGAGGATCTCTTCCATTTACCGGTGTTGCCATGGTGAATCACAGCATCAGAGTGCCAGAGTGCAGTATTATCTTCATTTCAGAGGTCAAAAGGGTTTTGTGGCTCTCAGTGGTTTCCTTTCTGTGGGAAACAGGTCCAAATGGCTCTTTGAGTGTTGAAGGTTGCTAACCCCTGGATTAGGCCTCCTCCCTGGCAGTTCCAACCTCATCATCCTTCTACAGGTATATTCACTAATGCTCCTCTGTACATGTCTGGCCTCTCTGACTTTCTGTCCAAAGTATTTAAAATATACTGTCCAACTGATTTGCTCATTTCTCACATTTGTGAGTATATTATGAATGAATCTCAGGCTATTCTGATGAAACACTGATGAAATACACTGGGTAGTCTGACCAAAACTACATTCCTTTGACCAGCAGGTGGTGCTATGGAGTTCATGAGATATTGTCATATATTCTTGTTTGGAGAGGAAGCCTCATCAATCAATCAGTCACATCTTTAAAAGGTGTTTTTTTAATGTATGAGCACTGAAAAATTGGATATTCAGTTGGAAATATTGGATTTCCTGTTAGAGATAGAGTACCATCAAATTAGGACAGATTAAACCATGTATGGCTGAGTTAAAGCCAATCATGCCAGTATCTAACCTGGGCCCGATATATGTCAGAAATGCCACCACAACTCTCAGGTGAGCCAGAATTTTAAACTGCTACTCTATGCGTACCATTCAAGCGATCTGAATAAAACTTGCAGAAATTAAGGTCAGGAAGGACTTTTTGACTCTTATGCCAATTTCATTAATTAATATGGTTATGCTCTGTTCACTGTCAATGTATATCCATCTATCCATCCATCCATCTCTTTATCTATATGTCTATCTATTTGTTCCTTTTTTTTTTTTTTTTTTTTAGCCATTTTTACAAAACTTTCAATTACTTTTGGCTCCGTAATATGCTTCACAAATAAGCTTGTCTTGCCTTTGCAAGATGCCTGGTGGAACACTTTAAAAAGAGTGAACTGGCCTGCACAAAACGTAAAGAAAAGCAGCAGCAAATGGGAGTGCAACAGCACATGTTGGTGCAGGATGTGAGTACTAGGTGGAACAGTACATTTCACGTGCTCTTAAGGCTCCTTGAGCAGAGATGGCCAGTGACTGCAGCTCTTTCTGATCCTGCAGTCAACCCACAGGGAAAGCATCCCTATTTGGATCTCAATTGGACCAATGGATCATGACAGAGGAGCTGACTCATATCCATGAACCTTTTGAGGGGACGACAGTGTTCCTGAGTGGCGAACAATATGTGACCCTGTCTGTGCTTCCTCGGCTGATTCAAACCCTTAAGAAATCCATCCTGAGTTCAGCTTTTGAAATGGCACCAGTGAGGGCATTTCAAGATCTTGCAGCTGAACAGATCACCAACAGGTGGGGAGACCTGTTTGTATTTAAAGCTGAGCACCCCAACACTGCCCTTCTTGCTGCTGCCTTGGACCCCCGTTTTAGAAAACTGAAGTTCTTGCCTTCTGAAGAATCATTTAAGGTTCAAAGCACAATTGGCAACTGCTGTCAAAAGGCAAGCACAACAGTCCAGTGAAAGGGGAAATAAATCCACCACCGAAATAGAAGAAGACTGCCCAGCTACAAGCCAAGGGATCATCAGACTCCAATAGCAGTGATGATGCTGAGGACGAGAAGGAAACTCAAGAGGTACAGAGGGAGATCTTTCAATATTTTGGTGAACATCCTCTCTCCAAAAAAGATGATCTACTGTCATGGTGGAGAGACAATGCGGCAAGATACTCAAACCTGGCAAAGCTTGCACAGTGTTTCCTGAGTATTCCAGCTACCTCAACACCCTCAGAGCGTTTATTCTCTGCTGCTGGGAACATTGCCTCTAAGCGTAGGGCAAGCCTTACTTCTGACCATGTAAATATGCTGACTTTTTTGCATTGCAACCACCACTTGCTCTTGTAAAGGCTTGTGCATGCATTGCACCCACAGGCACTAGCTCTTTACACACACACACACACACACACACACACACACATTGAACAAGCACTTACTATCTTGCACATAAGAACATTGCAGTGCACATGTTCTACTTTAAATAGAGACCTCATCTAAAACTAAATTGTACTGTTGAATTATTTCATTATATAAGTCTGTGTATTTATACCTTTTATACAGTTTATTTATTTTTTAAATTTAGGCCTGTTTATTTGTTAGATGTTTATTTTATAGATATTGCACTGTGCACTTCACTTTAGCTTTTCATTTAGAAAAATCTCAGAAAAAATAGGCTAATCTGAGTTGTCCTTCCTATTTTCCTATTTTTGTTCCATGTAATTCTTCGAAATGGTTGATTAAATGGGCTTTGGTGCCAATAAGCCAAAGGTTTTTAAAGTTGAATAAAAGCCTTTTTGCGAGGTATGACTTTGCTTGCTTATTTTAAGAGGTCTTTATGTTGAATAACAATATTGATATAACCTAGCCGTTCAAAAACCCAAAAGTATGATTTATCCGATAACTCGATTAATCAATGTAAAAATCGACAGAATGCTCAATTCCTAAAATATTAGATGGTTGTAGCCCTAATTGCAATCAAGAACTTGTTCAGTTAATTGTGATATTAATTTGAGGTCTTAAATCGCCCAGCCCTACAGTCTAGCAACTAGTATTTGCAACATGAGTGAAACAACAATCTGTTTTTAAAAGGTTTGTTTAAAGAAGCTTAAATTATTTACATCACACAGTCAAAAAAACAAATGATTGATGTTGCTCGATGCTTCACACCTGTCAAAGACTTTTGTGCTGTAGTGTACACAGTACGCTCCATTTGTTCTACATTTATCATTATTTCAGATAACACAAACCAAAGTCTTCTCAAAAGAACCTTAAGTATTAAACACTAACAGAAGAGCACATATATAGGTGCATCCTACTTCTTCCAGCACTCTGAATAAAAACAAGCCATAAAAATGTTAAAACAAAACAAAACAAAAAAATGTTTATGAATTATTTTAACTACGTCTAACCAGCACCTTAATCACACGCATCAAAAATTATTCAAATTGGTAAAAAGTAGTGATCTGCTAGGTTTTCAATATGCACATTTTTGTGCGTATGGTCGTCTATATATTAATCCACGTTGTAATGGTCTAATAATGAAAACTAAATTTAAAAATCTCAAAACACACAAAAATACACAACCATGCATGTATCATCAATAATAGCAATAATAATAAACAGCACGAGCTATGAAGGACATCAATGTTCTGTCATAATTAAATTCAGTGAATAGACGATCTCCTTCAGAAGTATATACGTACTACAGATAAATTAATATTTTAGTGTTTAATGAATGACAATCCTGCGCCGTAAAACGCATTTAAAACGTGTAATATTTAAAATACACTTTTACAGCATTCCACAACTAAACAGATAACTATTCCAATTAACATTTATTTGGCTTACGTTGTGAACTATTTTCCTACCAAATGTACAACAGTTTTTATGTTGCTACTGTTGTATTTCAAGTCTTAAATTTATGTCGTCTTCGTGTCGCTTTTGTTCCTGCAGCCACGCTGACACGCGGCGGTGTGTCGAAGCTAAGCACCGACCTGCGTCTACAAATAAAGTAGTGTAACGCTCCAGCCACGACTTTAACACATTTACCTTTCAGATCTCGACGTGCACCTGTCTGTTTTCTGTCCTTCCGTCTGCAGTTGGACCAGTTTAACAGTTTTAATGTCGCTCGCCTCCGTTTCCATGTCGGTTCGGCGCGGAAACCAAACAGTGGGAGCGTCATGACGTAAGAGGACGCAAACCACGACGTAAACTGACGTATTTTAGACTATGGTGTAAACTATTGGCCTTCTATTTTAATCACACCTGTCTTTATTATAGTTAGTGTAGCTACAACATTTGATAGGTTGTGTCAGTTTATAATTTATCCTTCACTTTTGATTGATGAGAACTGGCTTTGGCTTAAATCTCATGCTTTTAAGTGATTTTACATTTTCTACGATGTTGTCCATAAAGGAATAATTCTAAACAGGCCTAGCCCATTTAATATCGACTCTAAAAAATGTCCGACATGAATGCTTTTAGCTTAGTAAAAGTTAATATTTGACTAAAATAACACGGCATTTAAGCATTTTGGCATTAATTGAGTTTTTAGTGGGTGTTTATTTTCATTGATTTAGCTGCTTTTAAGTCGACTAATATGTCACACTCTCAGTTACATGTCCGTGGTAATTTCCTTGCGCTGAACTGGTTAAAGACTGTTTTTTTGATTAATTATCCCACCACCCAATTAAAATAGCTATACGGCTGGCTCAGCAAATGTGCAGGATACACAGTTTCGTATCGCTTTTATATTAGGCCTATACAATTTTGATTTGTTTTTTTCTTATTTTCAAAGCCTGCCACTTCCCGCAACATAGTGTAATTTGTGTCATTCTGTCCTCACTGAGCAGTATGAAATTATTCTAATGAAGGGGAAACGGGACCAAAGTTATCGATGTGTTTCGTATAGGCTATAGTCTATGTCTATGTGTGTGTGTGTGTGTGTGTGTGTGTGTGTGTGCGCGTGTGCGTGTGCGCGCGTGCGTGCGTGCGTGCGTGCATGTGTGTGTGCGTGTGCGTGTGTGTCTGTGTCTGTGTGCCTGTCTGTGTGTGCGGGGGTGTTCTGTGTGTGTGTGCTAATTGTGCAGCGAAGTGGAAACCATTTCCATTTATTTTAAAGACATTATCTTCTCTTCATATGAATGTGACATTTTAAAACATTATAGCAAGCTTAGAAATGTCAATCCTTGGTATATTAAAAAAAGATTTTCAGTGACACGACAGCTCGTGTTCAGCAGGTTCCTCGATCTTGGTTCTCTGTTACAGCGTTGTCCGGTCCTGCTGCAGCTCCGTGGTCGGTTCTACAACTCCAACCAAATTAAAACCTCCCACAGGAAACGACATAGCCTCCTCCTGTCTTTCAGCACTGCATCAAAGGAATTTATTCGTTTGTTCTGACGTGTTGTAGAAACGAGGTGTCAGCCGACTTTTCCCTGTGCCGCTTAAACATCAGGGAAACCGGACGTATCGATTCACTTACAGCACAATTTCTTCACTGAAAAGGGAAAATCACCTTACTTTTGCCTGGACATTGACCAACTGTAGGCTGACGAAATGGATAATAAAGCTGCAGATTCGGAGAAATCACACCTGATAGACGAGAAGAAATCGAAGATGTATTCCCTAAAGCTGCAAAGGTGGGAAGATGACTTTTGCTGCATATTTATATAGCCTAAGGAATATATTTTCACCTAAGTTACCTGATCAAATTATGTCAGAGTAGCCTACTTCTGCCGAAATGATAGCTACATATCGTTTTATGTGTAGCTAATTGTTAATGCAGAAGAAAAAAAAATCATTTGTTAATAACTGTTTTGCGTTTTTAAGTTAGGGTGACTAAAGTGTGCGGCAATAGTCTACTTGTGAGGGAAATACTAATATTAATAATAATTATAATAAAAACAATGATAATGAGGACATTATTAATAATAAGCCTAAAAACAAGATGATAGGCATGTTCAGGACATGTCATGAAAGCAGCTTTAGGTACAGCGGGAGCAGTTGTTACCACGGTGCATGTTAAGCAGGCTGCCGCGC
This sequence comes from Arrhamphus sclerolepis, assembly GCA_037176975.1. Lineage (NCBI taxonomy): Eukaryota > Metazoa > Chordata > Actinopteri > Beloniformes > Hemiramphidae > Arrhamphus > Arrhamphus sclerolepis. The sequence goes on along the minus strand of JBAMYA010013238.1, from coordinate 9,359 downwards.
TTGCGGGCTGTTTTATGTGAATGAACAAATTCATTTCCATGCTTGGCTTGTTTCTGGACAGCCCATGACAAATGGTTCGGGGTCATGTTCAATGAGCAATGCTAAGAACTCATCATCTGACATTAGGAAGATCACGACGAGTCCCCGTGCACGTCCTTACCCCAAAGAATCCCTGAGATTAGAAAACAGGCAATCCGCACGTTCAGGTGCAGGCGACAGAACACCAAATGCACGTGTTGTGATAAATGACGCAGAAGGGAAAATTAAACATTTGTTTTTAATTTTTTTTTAAGATTTGAATGTCTTGTAAGGACATGATGGCTTTGTTTTTCAAAGATGATAGAGATCAGCACGCCATAAGACAATAACCGCTTTATTTTTAAAAAGCAGCTATATAGGCCTACTGCGCGTTATTATATCATAGCCATACATACACCAAAGATTAAAATAAATAAAAAATGGAGAATGATAAAATGGAATTAAGAAAAAAACAACGGAAAAAAATCTTTGTAAAAGCTAATAAAACGACAGCAACTGACCCTCTTGTTCAATTTCAACCTGCTGTGGATGGACATATATGTAAAAGTAATCTATAATATAATGTAACCCCCTCCCTTAGTTTTTGGAAACAACACAATACGTATGTAAATCCGTCTGTTTTTTGTTTTAAATTCATTAAGCTCCAAATCATTTTTCCAAAAATAAATTACAACATGGCCGTGGTTGACAGGCTATTTAATAAACGTATCTCTTCAGAACAGTAGCCGATGTTTCGCACTTTTGTCTAAAGTAATTTACCAGATCCGCATGTTGAAATGAGAGAAATGTAGCCTATGCGAGACAAAGAGGAGTCGAGAGAGCAATATAATGCTTTATATGTTCTAACAAAAAACGAAAAACGTTTGTTGGTAATCAAACACGGGTAATAAGACACGGAGACAGACAGATGTGCATATGGCACCGCATTCAGGATTTCACGCACCATTTGCTCCGTCCTCGTGCGCATGAATGCGACTGTGTCTTATATTTGTTTTACTCTCCTCTCTGGCATTAGCTTGTTCAATGAAATCATATTTCGTGTTGCCGTTCTGACTAAAATATATTCTAGAGTAATTTAAACATGTGGGTTTTATGTAGAACCTGCATGATGCAAAATATTAACAGGCCCGGATGTCTAGTTATACCTGTAATAAAGGAAAACATGTTTAGGCCCAGCAGTTTTTATTACAGTGGGCCTCAACATGTTGCAGACATTTCATTATTAATATTTTTGTTTTGTGTGTGTGTGTGTGTTAGTCTTTCACAGGAAATTTCATGCAAGCTCATACTCTGTAAGACTGTATTCTGCAGTAATACAGTTCTTTAGGTGTTGGTTTATAAAATGTAGGAATGTATCAAAACATAACTAAATGAAACAAGAAGAATGTCAATCATTAACAAATCCAAAACCACTATTTCTATGACATGTCCTTAATGAGTTACATATTCATATTTTAGATGGGGACAGAACTTAGTTTTATGGAAAAACAGTCTCAAATATCATTCACAATTACAGGTAAGTGCTGATCTAAATAGAAATATTCCTGTCAGAAGTGCCTTGCACTGTCTTTCATAATCAACAGATAGCATAAGCCTTATCAATTCTTACACTTACATGCCATTTATGATAGTAAAACTAGTTTATGGCTTTAAAATTACTCCACAGACGGACAAACAAACAAACAATGACTCAATCAATCAATCAATCAATTAATACTTTTCAAAAATACTTTTATCAGGGAAATTAGCTGAAATTCCATCATTGGAGTAGTCTCCATGATTTTAGTCTCATCAAAGATTCATAATAGGAGGATATTGCTGTGTACAGGAAGGATATTTATTTATTAATTCAGCCTTTTTGTAAAAGGAAAAATCTAAGATTATACATTTTATGATCAGGAAAATGCAAGACTGAAAAATATTTATTTTAGAGTAGAATCAATACATCAATGAACTCTTGCATCAGTAACAAAGACAACTGCAAATTTCTTGCTGGAGAAAGCCAATAAAAGTAAAATGTTCTCATTAGTGAGTGTATTTTTGTTTGCTTGTTTTTGTTTTGTCTATTAGTTATTTGTATAAGTTATTATAATTTTTTTTCAAATTTCTGGCATGTTATAAAAACAATGTGATCCTATGTTAACACATGCTATTTGGAGTTTGAATGGATTATTTTCAAAGATAACTTACTTTTTTTTTTTTGGTCTGTAAAAGAGCACTAGTTTTTGCATTCCCTATATATATATAATATACTTAACAATTCAGTCACCCAGGTGTGCCCACAGAAGCTTATCTTAAAATACCAAAATAAACTTAAGTATGAAGGTAAGGAAATGAGTGTTTGGTAGAATATTTCTTTGTTGTAACAATGTATCTTGGTAATAAATCTTATACCATTAGAAAACATGTTTATTCCTCTTTTAAATTGTGTCAAATTTGTAAAAAAGAAACAAAAAACAAACAAACAAAAACATGCATTTGTGGCATGAGCAGCAATGCTGAGTATGAAAGTTGCACGTATGAAAGGTTTGGCAAATCTACCAATGCCAAACAGATGTTTTAAAATCTGTTGCGACTGACTCTTGTACCTTTTGGTACTCGCAGGTGCTGACAGTCAGGCACCTGATTCTTCTGAACACAGGGAGAAACATTACATTCAGCAATAAGTCCAGATACTGCCTAGGGATCAAAGGGGTGAAAGTGTGCAGAGGATGCAGTGAACGCTTTGGGGATTGCTGCACCGACAGAGTCAGGCCTTGACATATATATAAAGTAACTGCAGAAGACCTTTTCATAGTTCACATGTGGTCAACTGTTGCACTGACCTTCACTAGCACTGCTATTGTTCAAATGGATATTGCATCTCGTTGATGAAGATTCTCAGACATCCAGGTCATATTTATTCAGAAGGTTGAAGTGAGGCAACTGGACTTGTAGAATTTTCTTGAAGATGTTTCACTGCTCATCCAAGCAGCTTCCTCAGTTCTAACTGTTTGGTGGGGAACCAGATTTATATGTGGTGGACGACCTCAGTGTCCGGTGAGTCCAACAATCAGCTAATGACTATGAGACTACTGAGGGGCTGTGCTGGTGGGACAGTTGGACAGCCCTTTGTTCTTGCTAAGCACCTGTGAGTTGGGGTCAAACCTCCTGGGAATGGATGGGAGCTCTGCATTGGATGTGGCAGAAAGATGATGTCTAAAACCCCCAGGGAAGGTTTTTCCAGCTTAACATAGATGGCTTCCTTGACTCCTCTTTCAAACCACTTGTCCTCTCTGTCCAAAATGTGAACATTAATGTCCTTAAAAGAGTGTCCCTTCTCCTTGAGATGGAGATGGACTGCAGAGTCTTGTCCTGTGAAGGTGGCTCTCCTGTGTTGAGCCGTTCTTCTGTGGAGAGGTTGTTTAGATGTACAGGTCGGAGCGTTCCTCTCCGCACTGGACTGCATATATGACGTTACTGTGCTTCTCCATTGGGGGTTTTGTCCTTCGGGTGAACTAGTTTCTGTCTCAATGTTTTCATGGGTTTGAAAAGGACCGGGATGTCGTGGTTGTTAAAAATCCTGTGGAGTTTCTCTGATACTCCAGCCACATATGGGATGAGAGATATTGCATTTCACATCTCCGTATTTTTTGGAGGAAGCACATGATTAACGTGTCAAATGATTGCAGAATATAGGCTACTTGTCAGTCATGATACACCTTATTAATAGTAAGTATATGCTGTATATACCCGGTGGTATATAGCCCACCCCACTGTTGCTTAGCCATCGAAACCCACCAAGGTGTTTACCAAATGGATCCCCATGAGGGGTGGTGACCCCACCACCTATCTGGTTTGGCTCCTGGGACTTTTGTGTGGGTTTGGTGCAAGCGCCATGCTCATTGCCTTGAAAAGTTTTGTTGCTGGCAGGGTGTCAGGCAGGATTTTATATTTCTGGGCATTCCATGATGGTGTAGTGGACCTCAGGAATACACTCTCAAGTACAGGGAAGGTGGCTCAGTGGTAGAGGGTTTGGCCACGAACCTGAAGGTTGGTGGTTCGGAGCCCCCTCCTGGGTACACCGAAGTGTCCTTGGTCAAGACACTGAATTCCTTGGTTGCTCCTGGTTGTCAGGCCAGCGCCGTTGTATGGCAGCTCCGCCGACAACTCGTTTGAATGGGTGAATGCTTACAGTGTAAAGCGCTTTGGCACTGGAGAACTACAGTTGTAAAGCGCTATATAAGTGCATTTGCCAAGTATTGTGTGTTTTTATGTACCTTCACTGAGGGGGAAGTGCGCCGGTAGTTCCAGATACAGAAGACATGCACAGATGTTATAACTTCTTTGTTTGTAACACCCTTTTAAAAATTGCACTCAAAAGGATGAGTCTCTGAGACCACATTCTGAACCTTATGAACAAGATTAAACCAACAAAGCATACAGATTTGTGGATTTCAGCTTGATGTTCGACGCCATCATTCTCCACAACCTCTGCTCCAAGCTGTCCCAGTTCACTGTGGCACCTGCCCTCTGAAGTGGATCTACAGCTTTTTGACTGACAGGAACCAGCAGGTATGGCTGGGACAGTTCACCTTGAACCCTCAAACCATCAGCACCAGTGCTTACCAAGGATATGTCCCCTCTCCACTGCTCTCCTCCATCTATACTAATGACTGCACCTCCACAGACCCCTCTGTGTACCTGCTGAACAGCAAGTGGATCAGCTGGTGGCCAGAACAACATGTTGCTGAACACGCTCAAGATGGTGGAGATCATAGGCGTCGCAACCATTCATTGTGGGGGGGGCGTGTCCCCTCACTTTTCAAAATCATCAATTTGGACCCCCCTACTTTTTCCATCTAAACATATTACAAAGTCCAGCTGGAAGTAAGAAAAGGATGAAGGAGGAGGTTCTGAGCAAACTGTTGTTTAATTAGGAAATAGAAAAAGTTACTGTTGGCTGCAACAACTCCAGAAAAAAACCCACAGCTTCGTCGGTGATCTCCTTTAAGCACCGCATCACTTACACACACAAAAAAAAAACACTTGTCCCGCCTCCTTTCCTTCCTCATCCAATCACACACTGACCTTAGACTTGTTTCATTCAATGTATCTCACACAGTCAGAAACAACCAAACTTGTTGAACAAAAGTGTAAAATCATACTGAACTGCTCAGCTGCAGAGTCGCTAGTTAAACAATAGAACAAACAATCAAATGACTTGATTGATAAAACAATATCAGAATCACTGAAAGTCAATACTGGATTTTTCTGGTTACCTGCAACCATTCACCAGTTTGTGAGCATAAACATAGTTCAGATTATAATCTCCACTTCATCAACGTCTCTGGAAGTTTACATGAGAAGTGAACTGTCAACGCTGGAAAAGGGAACCTCAGCCCAACTCACAATGTCAATCTTTTGGTAAAACTGTATTCTATAACCCACAAATGCTTAATATGGACATTTTTTTTTGTCCAAAAATAGAATTGATTAGCCTATGTTCTCCATAGCTGACGGCATAAAAAAAAATGTTTGCACTGAATCAAAACTGATCCCTTGACCTCTGTGTAGGCTGAAAAAGGACAGGTCATTTAGGCTGGAATTTTTACTTTACAAATCACAGACATCGTTCAGGTCTGCAGATAATACCAGTCCAGATTATACCAGTCCAGATTATACCAATCCAGTGTGAATAGGGCAGATGTCAAGTCAAATTGATGTTACATTAAACTAAATAACAAGAAATGAGTAGGAAGCTTTAGATTGATTATTTTTACATTTCAGCATTATACATCACAAGACCTTTTTAAAAATAATTTTATTAATTGGATGATGATTATTTTTTTGCAACATACGCTCCCTCTCCAGACACAATGGACATAAGATACTTGAAAAAGATCACAGAAAGCAAGTAAGTTTATTTCTCCACAGTTTTTCTTGTTGTTCTTTTAATGTGAAGGTTAGCAAAGTCACCTTGCTGGTCAGTGTTTGCAGATAAATTGTCTGTTTCATTGAAATTCATCAATGACATCAACATTCTCATGGATTTGTTTTCCAGTTATACCATAGCCAATAACGAGGTAATGAGTTTCACCATTGCTTGACATAAAGGCATGTTGTCTTACAACCAGTGCCCCCCCCCCAATCAATCATCCACAGACTCTTTGAGATTCAGACTCCAGCTGAAACGTTTTGCTGTTAACTGTCAGTGCTAACTACTGGAACTACTGTTTTGCCCATCAAAAGGCTCCTGTTCATTGCATGAATACAAAAAAGTCAAAAAAGGGAAAAAGTCATTGGCATTTACCAGATCTTTCCTTGGCGCAACCCACATACTTAGCTCTGCTGCTCATCCCACAAATACCTGTTCCTTACAAATGTGGGACCATTTAAAAGGGAAATAAATAGGTCGACACAAGCACAACCACACCCACTAATTTCTTGACTCAAACCAGGTCAGGCAGGATCAGAAGACTAGGATCAGCAGTCAACTTAGACATTTAATGATAACATTTTCATGACACACACATATATAGAGTTTTAGGGGTGGCACACGTAATGGCATGCAGGTGGTGGGCTGTATAAACAGTCTTGCCTCTGGTGTCTGTGCCCACTCACGTTTAGGGTTCCGGGCAAGGGTTGGGTGGGTGAACGGGCCACCTTCTCTGGCAGGTGGGGGGAGGAGGGGTGCCGATTGCTGCCCCATCTCCCCCATTTTAAATGCACTATATAAGAACATGCATCAACACCTTTTACTGGGGGAGGGAGGAGTGGGATCTTTTCACACTTTTGTTGTCTGTCTGGCGTCTGGTGGGGGTCTGGGCTGTGGGTGGGCTTGGGGCCAGTGGGGTGGTTGGAGGCGGGGCCTGTGCGCTGGTTCCCCCGGGGTGGTTCAGATTTTGTGTTGTTTTATGGACGGGTGGGCTGGGGTTGCTGGCATTGGTAGTGCCAGGTAGTTTTGTAGTTGGCATGGTGGGGGAGGTTGGTCCTGTCTTGATGTTTGGTCGGGGGTTCGGTGTCGTTGCTTGGCTCGGTGGCTTGGTTGGAGCTCTCCTACGGGGATGCCCCCCCCCCATGGATAGGAGACTTGTGGCATCTGTGTTTGATGTTTGTGTGCTGGTTGGGGGTGGCCCTGTGGAGGGTCCACGGAGTTGGGACTGGAGAGTTTTGACTGTTTTGCCTTAGGGCTGCTCTGGTTGGCTGGCTTGTGGGGATCGTGTGGACTCTCTGTCTCTGTCTCTGGATGGGGTCAGGGCCGGTGTCTGGGCTTGGTCTGCTCTTTTCCACCCCAGAACAAAGGGAATCGTCTCCTAGATCCATGGACAGGTTGCCCCTCTGGGGGAACGTGACCTAGATCTGGGTGTATAGAGTGTCAATGGGGAGTACGAGTGAGCCTGTTTATCTCAGGTTGCATTTTGGGCCGCCCCCCCTTCCCTTGGATCATTTTGGGCCTCCCACGAAATGTGGGGCCTGCTACTCCCATCACACTCCCCTCCGGTGGCCAGTTTTCCTGCCTGCTGGTGCACTGGTGGCTCTCGGTGTCTGGGGCTGGGTGCTTGGGTATGTGCTGGCCTGCCCTGGTAGCTGCTTGCCGGGGTCCAGGTGCCCTTGCTCTGTCAGGCCTCTGCCCCAGGGTGGGGTGCCCTCGGGGCTCGGGTCTCTATGTCCATGCCCCGTATCTGCTCCGGCATTGCGTGTTGCTGGCGGGGCCTGTGTGCTCATCGCTGCAGCCGCATGGGGCTTCTGCACTGTGGTTGCTGTAGTGTCATCCAGGGCTCTCCTTTGCTTCTCTCTGGGGGGTTGCGTTTGTCCCTGTGGGGGCACTCCCGGGGCTCCAGGGCCCGCTGGGTGTCTGTAACTCCGATCTTCCTCATGTCGTCCTCATGTCCTGGGGGGAGGATCTGTGGGTCCCTACACCCTACATTGAACATTCTTATGGAGAAACCTTACAAACTCAGCACGCTCACACACAAATACACACACAGGTGTTTATATTCAGATGTTTGTCAGGTTCACACTCAGTTGGATTGCAGTTGCTACTTAATACATCTGGTACCATGTACTTTCCAATGATGTTATAACTGTTATTATATATGTATGTGCCTTTTCTCTTTCTGCGGGTCTAGAGGCAAGGGTGTTTCAAGGGTGTTGACCTGTGTCCTCTCTATGCCTTTGTGTCTTCTCTACTCTATTTCCTTCTTGCCCTTTAAACCTTTTTCCCATTTTTTTTCTTTTTTTTCTTTCTTTTTTGTCTCTGTGTCCATTGCATCTATAACAAACCCACAGCAAGTTCTACTAAAGTTAAATTTATATATCAAGTGAGGCATCATGGTCTGCCGTAATGCTCCGCTTGTGAAAGTGAATCTGTTGGGCCTCACCTTGATACTTAGACAAAATTCTGAGTGCCACAATGCCAGACAGGACACGTTAAAAAAAAAAAGTTCAGACACTGACTTGTAAAAGGGTAATAACGTCATTGTAATGTTGGTGATATTGCATTGAGTTCCAGTAATGACTTACATCCTCAACAGGACATATTGAATGTAACAAAGAGGTTCCATCAGTGTAACTGATATTGATGATGGGCTGTTTAGTTAATTTTTACTTTGTGTTACAGTATAAAGATTTTTTTTCAGCTTGAGGAGGTGACTGTGTCACTCTAATGTGGTTGGGAATGTGCACACCTTTGTTTAGCATTTGCAAACTCTCAGGATGTATATGTATGTTTTCCCATTTAGAATATGACATAGTAAGAGTCCTGAAAGAGGGAGATGTTAGAAACTGGATGTTGACGTGAAGACTAAGGCCTACGCAAACTCATCATGGCTGACGTGCCTATCCTGTGTTCATCTGACATGTCAGTCACGCACATACTCCAAAAATGATGTGATGCGTATGTGAACTGCTACATTTACTTGAACGTTAGTGGTGCTATTGTAGGTCACAGCACTTGTTGGACCTGAAGTGGACTGTCCCCCATCCCAACGACATTGGTTTCATGGTTCATAACATCTCCAAATGACGCTGCAGTTGTTTTATCTGACTGTGACCGCAACAAAACAAAATATTAATTACTTCTACTGCTTATATAGTTGTATTTCTGACTCTGGTATTCTGCCTCCAACCGGTTACCTCCGGTTTACCACAAAATACCCGTGGACTGGTTGGGCAAACTCCCATGAACCCTCAAGCACCCTGTGGAGAGTATAGAGCTGGTCCAGTGTTCCATGGCCAGGACAAAAACTGCATTGTCCCTCCTGGATCCGAGGTTCAACTATCGGCCGGACTCTCCTCTCCAGTACCCTGGAATAGACTTTCCCCGGGAGGCTGAGGAG
>JBAMYA010013217.1:0-17368 GCA_037176975.1 Arrhamphus sclerolepis | reverse complement strand
AATGAAGTTCTCATCCTTCTGTTTCTGCAGCGCCACTGTCTCTGACAGCCTACTGGGATGAATAAATCATGGAAATTGTTTAAAGAGAGCTTGAGGTCACTTAACTCAGGTTTTTGTTATTTGCACAGACAAATATTTTGTATGTGCATAAATATTTGATATGCAGTCTTTCAGATAAATACAGGCTTTTTCGTGCTTTATAATTATTGACAAAAGTCACCCAGGGAACGTCAGAGAAAAGAGCACTTTGGACACTTTGTGTTTGCTGTGTTGAGAGCAAATGTATTTCAGTCAAGAGGCTTCAGTTGAGTAAAACAGAAGCTGAAAACCCAGAAGACGTGCACTGCATGCTAGTCTAGATAACAGGGATGCGTTAAACGGAGAAAAGAAAATCAAAGAAACGTCTGCCCTGAATGATTAAATCCATTCAGACCATATTCTGTAAATGCACTGAGCCTTCTGATTTGGCCTGAGCTGCTCCTGTGGTCCTCATTCCCTGAAAGATTCAGAAAAGACCAGATTTTCTGTCAACTGCATCAAACTCAACACACTGTACCTACTCCACAAGACGTCTTTGACTCTGATGGTTTCTGCTTTTTTGGTTTCTTTTTGTTTTGTTTTCCAAACCTCAACTTCAAAAAATGGATGCTGGAACTGCCTGATTAATGAGGTTTTTTCCTGCCCCAGTTCAAAGTCATGCCATCTGGACTTAAAAGTTAAAAAAGTATTTTTCTTTTTCAGTTCCTGTAGACTGTCAGTCATCTAGGCCAGGAATGACAAACTCTTGGCCCCTTTTCCATTAGTACCTTCCTGGCTTGGCTCCTCTCAACTTTAAGGGTTTTCCACTGGGTCCTAGTACCATCTAGTACCTCCTTTTTTAGCGCCTACTTGGCTGGAGTTCCAACCGAGCTGAGTTGGGCTGAAAAGGCAACGTGACCAGGACGCAGGCCACTAAACAACTAAACTTTGATACGGTTAAAAATGGCAAGTAAACCTGGACGCCTCGATGTTTGTTGTAAACATGAATTTTTGTCATCTTTGTGATCTCAAATTTAGCCAAAAAAGAGCATATTTCCTTTGTCTTGAAATCACACTTTTTTCTTACAATAATATTTCTAAAAAAAAAAAAAAAAAAAAAAAAAGCTTTTTGTTGTAAAATTACAAGCAGCAGTTTATGTTAACCCCCCAAAAACCAACCAACCCAACAAACAAACAAACAAAAAACAACTGTTTTTTATTACAGTCACACCTTTTCTCAGAATCACAACTATTCTTAAAATTATGAAATTATCAACTTTTGGACCTTAAAAAAAACATTTTGTACAATTTGGATAATAAATTATTGACATTTTTTTCTTACAAAAATTTGAAAAAAAGGTGTTAAAAAAATCAAAATTTGCAAAACTGTTGAACATTCACAAATGCAGAATTTCATGTTGTTGAAATTTTGAATCCTTTTATCTAAAATGGCATTTCCCAAATCTTAACTTTTTCATGTAAAATTGCTCTCCTCACTTCAGTGAATAGTTTTTGATATCAGTACGGGAGCAGCCAGACACACTGACGCCTTCAACATTTCTTCAGACATTTTCCAGTTACACATACGTGATTGTTTGACACGTACAATCTAGGTCATGGCGACTCTTTCAAAGGTTTGAATCAGTTCAACTGGACTTTTTAAGACATTTCAAACATCTTTGGTAGCAAAGGAAAGGAAGTCCGGTTGCCTTAGTTCAGATCTTTCAGAGGTCTCCTGGGTCTTGACAGAAAGTATAGTGAGGTATCTGGAGAAAGCGGATCCAACAGTTGGATGGTGATGGAGTGATGTGGATGCGTCCAGGCAGGGTTTTATTGACGAACGGACGTTACTCCCTACTGCAAACGGGCTAGCCTCTCCCTGATGTGTGTGTCTTATTCCCCACCATAGGTATGCACCAACTGGCAACCATCCCACTTCTGAGTTGAAGCTCGTCCCAGGAAGTACGTATTCTTGCAGTTCCTCCACTGACCACTAGGTGCTGGCTCCGAAACAGAGCAAATCTCTATTGACCTCTATGTTAAAAGTACCAACTTTGCAGCAGAATTAAACATATTTACAACCTGTGTTTTTTCCATCTGTCATTACATATTACATCCATGACAACTGTAGAGGGGGTGGGTTGTTTTGTACCACATCAGATAAATATATATTAAGCAATAAAGTTGACTGATCACATGCCCAGACATCATTTGATGTGCTTGACTGACAGTTAGCCATTGGCTCTGCTGTTGGCTTTGATGGCTTTGTCTTGCGTCTTTGCAACATGGCGACATGCGGTTCGAAGGAAAATGGGCTTCAAAGGCTCTCATAGGGCATCTGTGGGTCATGTGACCAGATAGTTCATCCAGTATTTGCAGTTAATGGTCTGTACCATCAATTTTTTTCAAACCAACTGGGCATTGATTAAAAGGGGCGTGTCCATGACTGCCCTCAAAGGAGCAGATGGTCACCATGTGTCTGTAAACAAAGTTTGAGGAGAAATACAAATCAAAAGGACTTTGAAAAAGGAACTAATCTATTACAGGATACATTTTTTTTAATTTGCCATAATATAATACACAGTATAAATGGCAGGAAGCAATCAGATGAAACTCTGAACTATTGTTCAGGATAAAATCTGACAGATGGCTGCCATCAAATGAGCAGTTTTAATTGTAGCTTGACTGCAGTTTTCCAGTTAAAGTCTATTTTTTCCTTAGCTCCACATAACCACAATGACATGCTCTGAGTGCTGCCAAAGCATCACTGGTATGCTCCTTCACACTGTGTCTGAATGCGTTCTGGGCAGACGCATATTCACGCTGCTGCAGGGAGGATGTAACACTCTCTGCAGGAACAGAAATCATGTAAATATGTGATTGTTTGCTCTTCAAACTGAACACCTGCTTCAGTTTTCCAGAAATAACTTCTTAAAGAGGTAATATTTAGGCACAGCAGGGGGGAGACTCTACGTACAGTCAGCCTCGATGAATTTCCCAGATACATGCAGTAGATGAGAAGAGCTACACACTGTCAGTCAGTAAACTCTGCTTCCTGCTTTCATGTATTATAAAAGTCAGAAGCTGGTTTATTGTTTTGTTTTTCTCAGCTAAACCCCCCCCCCCCATTTCAGTTTTAGTTTTAGTTTTGAGCACTTATCAGAAACTCAATTGTCGACAGTGTCTCTTTAACTCAAACGCCTAAAAAGAAGTAATTCAGAGATGCTCAGCTGTGGGAGGTGGAAGGAGGTCTGTGGCTGGTGAACATCACAGCAGAGGTGAATGGAGCTGCAACACAGGAGCTCGTGTATGACCTACAGTACATTACTTCTATCTCCCAGAGTCATAATGGGGGGGGGGCAGGTAAAGACTTGGACTTCCATGATAATCTCTTAGTGGTTGTAGTGGATGAGGTCCTAACTTGCTCTAACAATAAAAGAAGCTATTCCAGAAGTAATCTGAGCATGATTATCTGTACCCGTCTAATGTTAGCTGACGTCAGCTGTGTTACACATGGTTATGTTTTCTAAGATATTGGTTGAGTGTTTGATTCTCAAATATCTTTGCTGAAATGGCCACAAATCGTTGGGTTCCATTTGCTTTGTTGCTCTGAATACGTCACCTTGTTTGTCGCTCTGATTGGTTGCTGCGCTAACCAACTGAGGCAGTTTGAGAAGCAACAGATGGTCCCGCCTCCTGTATGAGGAAGTCCTATGGCTTGTTAACAGACCCTACATCTGTCCAGATGTGGCTGTGATTTATCAGGATAGTGTCCACACAACCTGACACCAAACGAAATACATAGAAAATAGAAAGGTAGAACACATGAAGAAGGTGGGGATGTAGCTCAGTGGTAGAGCGCTTGCTTTCCATCCATGAGGTCCTGGGTTTAATCTCCAGCATCTCCAGAAGAAATGTTGTGAGTTTTAAATGGAGGCTTATCTTAAAAAATGGTGTTGAGTTTTGTAAATATCACAGATCACAGGTACACAATTTCTTACACTGGACCATGACATTGTTTATGTTGTGTACAGACACACTTACTACAAGGTTTATTGACAGTTTAAGTTTAAAAATGTAATAATAAAGGGATCACAATCTTATCAGGACATATATGATAGAGGACCTTTTCAGTTCACATCGTGAATCTTCTTCAGCTTCCTTGACTTATAACTGGGGTTCCTCAAGGTTTTATTGTGGCCCCCATGCTGTTTCCATGGTGCATGTTGGTTCTTAGTGAGCGTAAAACATAGATGAAGTTTAAATGTCAGAATCTTAATGAAAGCAGGTCGGAGGTCATTTGGTTTGGAAAGTCAATGTTCTCTGTGGTTCTTCTGACACTTCTTGGTCCGTCAGCTTTTATTATGTTTTTGTGCTTTATGTTTTATACATTGTCTTATTGTTTTAATTATGATTTGTGGATGATTCTAAAGCACTTTAATCAACTCTGTTGTTTTTAAATTTGCTATGTAAATGTATTCTTTACTTTGAAAAATGAATTAAAATACTTTATTAGTCCCTGAAGGGGAATTAATTGTTAGTTGTATGATGACTGAGGAAAGACGAGGCAGCTTGCCAACATCTGTAGACCCGTAAGAAAGATGCTGCAGTGGTCAGTGTGGGGGTCAAATGCTGAAACTCAACTTCTCTAACGGCCCATCACAGATAACGAAGGGAGATGGTGGTGTTGCTGCACCTGCAGTGGCAGTGAAAACAGAAATCGCAGCAGAGGATAGTCAAAGAGTAGTTACTGAGGTCATTGAAAAGATAGTTGTGACTCAGATGATGTAGACTCATTTTATTTCAAAAAGTAACAGAAAAAAGAGCATGTAAGTGTCTCCTGACATCATTCATTCTCATGTCCTCCAATCGTGTTAAAATGTAATCAAAATGGGAAATTCTATCTTGGCATGATATTTGATTTACAAATTGACTCTGAATCAAACCTTCACTGTTCCGGTTTAACCTCAAATGAGCGCTGACCTGGTTTGCAAATAAAATAAATTGGCATTTTCAGTTAGCAGAAAACCCAACTGGTTTATTGCCATATTTATTGGGATCTGAGAGCGCAACTGTATACAAAAATCATTCAGAAATGCTTCAAATCCAGCCTTTCATTCAGAAGGCAGAGCATGAAAATCATGGTGTAAAAATCCTTTTCTGAGTCAGCGATGCCAGAAGGTTGGAGAGACTGAGGCAAAGGTTAATTTATTCTTTATATACTCAATTGTTAATTCATTTCAGCTTGGGCAAGAACACGCAGTGGGAGGAATTAAATATGTCATCCAGCAGAGGAACCTGAGAAAATAGAGGGTCAGACGTGATGGTGCCTCCTAAAGAATGAAAAAATGTCATCCATTATCAAGATGTATCAAATTTAGGTGGTTAGTGGAGTTTTACTTGCTATGAAGAGGGTTATTGAGCATGCTACTACACCCTCTATATGATTGGGGTTCTTTATATAGCTGAAGATCCATCCATCTGTCCATCCATCCATCATCTGCCACAGGTGTCAAACTCAAGGCCCACAGGCCAAATCCAGGTCACACTTCATCTGATCTTGAAAGAGCCCCAAAGATGATCATAAATTCATACCTAAAACTTCCCTGTAAACGTTTCTTTATAATAAAAAGAAGTAGTAAATTTGACAAAAATCATGAAATTTATTAAAAACTTTGACAACAAATGCATTTAAAGCGTTTATTAAACCATGACGTTTGCACGTAAACAGCTGCTCTCCACCTCAGTTGTTCCACTTTCTGATGCCAGAACTGAATCAAACGCGCAGTTAGTTGAAATGTTCTAGTTAGAAGTAGATGATTGTCTTTTCATGCTCTGGCAGGAGAGATTAAATAAAGTGGCGGGCTGGACTTGGCCCGCAGGCCGAAGTTTGACGTGTGTTAAAGCAGTGAGACCGTCTGAATATGAAACAACGTTGTGTTGATTGTCGGACAAATCTCAGGAGAAAGCGTCTTTCCCCTTTTGCTCTTTTCCTTTCTTCCAGGAGGTTTGATGTCTTGCTCCACCTCCACTACGGGGCAGTTGCCTGCGGCACTGCACATCACGATGAGTCACGGATGCAGAAAATGCAACTGAACCAGAATGCAATTTGGGATCTCATTAGACAGCAGCTCTCCTCACACACATTTTCAAGCAAAATGTGTTCAACTTGTTAACCCCGCCACCCAGGAAATCCCCGAAGGCGAAGTTTGTTATTAAAACCCGTGGCTGTTGTATAAAAGTCGAGGCTGTGCAGTACTGTGGTTGAAATGAACATCGTTGTGACTTTCAAGTATGTCCATTACCGAGTTCACAGAGTCATCTGGCAGCATTTATTTTTATTTTATTTTATCTTTTGTAGGGCTTCAGACAGAAGTATCTCTGAACATCAAAACTTCGAGCCACAAACAAGGTATGTAAGCTGTTCTGAGCGTCTGTGTAAGTCTAAAATGAATCCGCCATCCCCCAGAGGATTCGGTGAACGCCGTATTTGCACTGTACTAGTATTACCCGAGGGCCTTTAGTAATCTCTAATAACTGCGGACAACGTCTGTGATATTAATCCGGTATGAATGTGCCATGTCTGTGATTTGTAAAGTAACATCCCCCCTGCACTAAATGATCGACTCTATTTCAGCCAACATAGAGGTCATGGGATGTCAGTTATTCAGTGATTTGTGGGAGGGATTTTATTTATTTTTACTTCCTCTAGCTGCCCTTTTCCCGCTGTAATTATGGCATCTACTGTGGACAGGGGTGCCGCTAGCAGTTTTGGGCAATATGACAAAAAATCTGTTCCACCCCCACGTAAGTTGACCTGTAAAATAACTTTTGGCTATTTTGGCACTGTGCACTAACCAGTCCTTTTCATCCTCTCTCTGCCATTCGCTGCATTCATGTGTTTGAGATACTCTGGAAAAGGCTTTCCCTGTGAATCTTTGGGTATTTCTTGCTCTTCCCTCTTCATCAGCTTTCTGCCTGTCTTTGTCAGACATGTTCTGGCTACAACCCTGGGTCACCTGGTGTTTGGTGCTCAGTTTTCCTGATTTCTGCCTGACATCCTCATCGGTGCTCTGACTGCTCTCCATAGCCTCTGTGTGATCGCTGGGCTGCCCTGTGGTTGGCTCATGGCATGACGATGGCTCTAACTCTCAAGCATAAGCAATAAAAGCAAAACTTCAAAATCTGTCAGGCTTCATTAAAACATTATAGGCTACAGTGGCTACATCCTTATTTCACTTAGGCCTCACATTGTAAATAAAACTAACCTAGCCTTAGCTTGCCCATTTGCATCATTTCCATAGTTTAACCATAGGCTAGCCTAGCAAAAAGTATCCAGACAGAAATACTAACGCCTTTTATTTAGGGACTACAGGCGACATTATTTTTTTATTGTGCTCTCCTTACTCTATTTTGACTGCAGACCTATTATGTGTTGGCCTTTAGGCTGAGGGAACATTTCCTGGGGCTAAATACTATGTATGAGTGCATAGTTGTATAAGTGAGAGGTTTTATATGTATATTATGTGAACTGATGCCAGTTTGAATGAGAACTTGCAGTGTGTGTTTGTGAGAGGTAATTCTGTCCTGGAACAGGCGGGGGCGATAGCGCACGCGTAGAAACGGCTTGTTAGTAACATGTGTTGGTCCAGTAGGTGGCAGTAATACAGCAGAGTTGGTCTGCCACCAGCAACAAGCCGTATAAAGAAGAAAGCAGATGGCTAGCAATGTAAATAAAGAAAGAATCAGTCAAGCAGCAGCTTTCTAAATAATGTAAACATCACCAGACTCCAGCAGCAGAGTGGCCTCCGCTTTGACAAAGCAAACTTCCGTGACTCGCCACAACGATACACTGGAGAGTGACTTAGCGGCTCTATTTCGTGCTGGAGCAGCTAGCCGAAGTTTAGCGGCACTGGCGGAAAGACACACTCAGTGCTCGGATCTCCGATATTAAAAGCTAAAGTGAAGATTTTGTTTGTTTGTATCTCTATGCACGATTGAGCTGAAGAGACAGGGACATAAAAACCATCACACTTGTGATAAAGACAAAAACTGTTGTGAAACCACAGGACCAAGTTCAGGGGTTCCTGAAAAAAAAAAAAGGTCCTGGCTAGTTTGTAATATTTTCCTGTTTGTCATTGCCTGTTAATAATGCCCCCCTCTGTAAACCTGTAGACTATATCTTTATTTTGGTTGGTTTTATTTTTTATTTTCATCTGCTGGAGAGTCAGACCAGTGAGAGCTGCAACCAGAAGTCTGAGGACACCAGAACAAGCATCTTCCTCCAGCATCATTGCTCCAGTTTAGAGAAAGCTGCTCTGAAATCTTCAGGTTACTTCATATTGTTTTTGTTCTTCAGCTGCAGCTGAATGTTCTGCTCTCAGTTAGTGAGGAAGATGTACAACACTTTTTTTGGGATGCACCTCGCTGTGTTGAATTGATTCAGATGGAAGGAACAGGTGACAGTGGACACCTGGACAGGCTTCACCAGATCACACACAAACTTTATCTGCAGTCATGTCTGTGCTACAGTTTCATGAGATCATCTGAAAACTTCACTTTCATTGAGAAAAGTGGGTTGTATGATGGCCTCTTAAATGCACGTATGGCTCCATAGACTGCGGACCGACCGATATTAAATTTGCAACACATTTCTGTGTTAATTTTTTCTGCCAATTCTTGAAGCATCTCTTTCACAGGGAAGTTCTTGGGGAACATCTCAGACCTGCTGGCAGAAGAGAAAAAGAATAATTAAAAAGCAGAAGTATGGCCAGCCAGATTCAAGTTTCATACCTTCTCTGAAGCCACACAAGTAAACAATGATAATAATCATAAAAAAAAGGAAAAAGTTATGTAGTAGCTATATTGCAATGTCACACCTGTAGAAGAAAAGCAGCAAGCACATTACCTTCTTACAGAGCTGGTTCCACGAGCTCTCAGAACTCTGACTTTGCATTGTTTCAGCCTACAGGGTTTAGTATAGAAGCTACAATAATAACAGTCAGAGTGAATGTCACAAACTCATTTATCTCTTAATGTGGACAAATAATCTCTGTAAACAAATTAGGTCCAGCCAAGCTACCCTGCTGCAGGGCTCTGGGGGATATGAAGGATATGTAGGCTAAACAAATTTTCATGTTTCAATTTTCCAGCAGGCAAAGTCAGATGTCACTGAACCATTAACTCAGTTCATGTCCACATTCTAAAACTGACCTTTCTTTTGAAAAACAAAAAAAACAGGTGACCAGTTGTCAACCTTTCTTCTGTACACATCAAATAATTCTTTAAAAGTTTAAAATTGAGAAACAAACGATGGATTAATTTCCCATAAAACATGAAATACAAAATGAAATATTTTCATATATTTTATGTAAAATAATAACGAGTGCCAGACCCCAAGGATCATTCCTGATTAACCCCCCTGTTCGGTGCCTCTGGCTGTGGATTATTGATATTTGGGGAGAAAATTCAAGAAATCTGTCAAGCTTTGCATGGAGACCCATAAAAAGAAAAACGTTGTGAGCAGCAGAAGAGGGATGACGAGATGAATGAAAGAAAGACTAGAGTTGTTTACTACAACAGTCAGTGCGCACATATGTCCCATTCAAGTCACCATTTCATTGTTTTATTATGTGTCTCGTCCCATATCGCAGTTAAATTTAGGGTCTAACCTGCTCTTCTTATTTGCTGCCATTTCTCATTTGATTGCAGCATCAGATTAATTAATGTCTGCAAATCATAGTAAAACACAGACTTTGCTTATTCCGTCTAAATGGGCTTTAAAAAAAACACAGATGTCAGGGTGTAATTAAGTACTGCAGGCCCCCAGGTAATAATAGTCCAGTGAGTACAGGGCGTACGGCAGCTTTCAGTTAAAACTGCTAACAGAAATGGCTTGAAAATGCAGTGTGACATCCCACAAGTGCATCGCTTCTGCTGCATGGAAAATTGGCTGAGTGGACTTCAAATCTTCCAGCACGTTCAGGGATGTCAGTGGTGTGATGAAATGAGGTGATGGCGAGGACCCAAATGGAAGATGGCAGAAGTAATCCAACAGAAGTCCTTTATTAAGGCAAAATCTTCAAAACGAAACAGTGAAGTAAAATCCAAAACAAGATGGGGACCAAGACAGAACAAGAACCAGGGAAGTCCAGCACAACAAGACAAAGACAGGCCTTCAAAATAAAACGGGAAGCAAAGTTAACATCTAAAGAGACGGAGACACAGAAACACAAGGCTCAAGACCCCAAAAAAACAAAACTAAATAAAACAAACCCAAATCCAAATAGATTTGATCCAATAGAACTGACTTTGATCTTTGTGATTTCTGTACAATAAAACTATTGATCTATAGGTCGAAAGATAGATTTACATATCTCTGATAAACTGAAAGCAGGTCATGAGGGTGAGTATCGGCACTTTTCTTTTCCACTTAAAGCACCATCAATGCCAAAATAAATTGTGGGTTACATGCATCATGATGGGTAGGATGCCAAAAGTTGATAAAATCTTTAACTTTCGACGCATCCATGCTTGTGTCAGCCAATCAGGTTACGCTAGGCCACTGGAGGCAAAGGAATCATAAATGGTGGTGGGTCGAAATCGAAAGCAGAACATTTTGAACATACAAGGGAGCACAATGGAGGAAGAACTGATGAAGTTTGTATTCATTTTGGGACGCTGGTGTTCAGGACAAAGCTTTGACAGAAGTGGCAGAGACGATTCTTGTGTTGCTGTGGACATGCATCACGTTACATCACATGTGTTACAATACAAATACGTTTTATGGCACGGGTCAAACTCAAGACCTAACACCGTTGCTTCATTTCATCTGGCCACTCATCAAAAAAAGTTCTTTTGTATTTTACAACCAAAAATTGTAATTTTAGTTTAAAAAGTCTACATGTTGTGACATTTAAGATTGAATGATAAAAAGACTTGGTTGTTTGGGAAAAAAAAGTCTCACTCCTCAAAATGTGCAATTTTACAAACAAATTTACATTTATTTAATTTTTTTGATTTGTGAAATTGTGATTTTAGTTCAAAAGTCTCTCTTTTATGACATGATTATCATTTCCTCATCTCCTCCTTACCTGGCTGGCCTTCAGCACGAGGGTCCCCGTAAGATCTGGGTTCTGCTCAAGAGGGAGTTTTTCTCTTGCCACTGATGGCGTTTCCATGTGCTCGGGGGTCAAGCTCTGGGTTTCTAAAGCGCTTACAGATGATTGGTTGTAAACAGGCGCTGTATACTGTAAGTGAATTCAATTCATTTCTTTATTGTTTGATCGTGGCAGAAATGTCTGGAACCGCCATGGATGGACACCAGAAGAAGTACATTTGGTTCTTTGGTTTAGAGAAGTGGTGCTGATCTTCTGTGAGGTGGAGATGTTTTCGTGTGGTTGACAGACACTGTACTTCAGTTTTTCACAGACAGATACGATACATTCATCATGGTTAAAACATTTTATTTTATTCTCTGGCCTACTGTTACAGTTCATAATTTAAACCTGATAGAGCGGTGCATTTAGAAGCCGTATTTTTGTTTGTTGACACTACAATAAATACATATTTTTGATGTTGTTGGATTTTTCTTGAAGGTATTTCCTTTATAGTTTTGGAACTGATTTTGAGCTTTAGTTTCTTGTGAAGCTACTCTGATGGCCGAAAGTGGAAATTATAGCAAATAAATTCTGTTAAATGGAATCATAAAGGTGCATCTTTGCCACCTTCCACCTGATACCATTGATGACACTGCTGGTTGAACAGAAACACCTACAGGTGGAATGTGGACTAACACACAACAATGCTGGAACTACTGTTATTACTGTTAATGAAATTATTTAACATGCTGAGGGCTCAACCCTACAAGGCAAGTTGCAAAGGAGCAGGAAAAAGAGAGGGAGGGGGCTTTTTTTCATGCGCACCCCCCAGGAATTACTGTGAAATGTTCCTGTTTTATTGTCCCCCCAAACATGAAATGGGATTTTCGCCCCTCATATATCATCAATATTATGTGGATAAAAAGGATGTAATGTACGAGAAGCACAAAAACGTCCTTGGGTGCATCAAAGGGTTAATAAGTACAAAGTGTGAGTCAGCGTGAGCGAACGTGTCAAACTGCGGAAGGATTCTGGTTCTGGACGGTCCGCAGCCAGTTAGCCTTCCTCCCTCTCTCCCTGCTGGTTTTAGTTCATTCTGCTCCACATGAATCATTCATGGACCGTTCAGACTCATATTTGTTGGACTGCAGAGGGTCTGTCCCCCCCAAACTCACCCCACCCCCACCGCCTGTACAGTATCAATTATTCAGCGTGATATTAGAGAAAGGCCTTCCCAGGAGTGTGAGGCTGCACTTATACCTCAGCTTTTCTCACATCCACATGTGATTTCTTGCTGTGTGTCACAAACTCTGTCTCATAAAAAACAAAACACACACAAACTGGATACAAAATTAAGACCCCGGCTTTTGTACTGATGGACGAGTGTCTCCCTCAGGAAACATGCTATGAACGTAACTGAGCCATCAGTGTACAAAGTGGCCCGTATGAGGCCTAAATGTGAGAACCGGCGTCATTTCAGTGTTGAGGAGATTCTTGGTCTTCAGCTGAAGATTATAAGTGGAGGTAACATGATTGTGTGAAAGTGGAGGGAGGCTGTATGCTAACGGTGCTACATGCTAAGCTGGGAAAGCTCACAACAGAGGAGGCTCATCCTGTCAATAGAAGAGTGGAGAGCTTTGTGTAGGACGGCACAATGAAGCCCAAATTTAGTCAGTCAGAACCCACTGGATCAGCTTTAGGAGGCTTCTGTAAGCCGATTCTTTACCTCCTCTCTGCAAGGATTAAACTGACTGACGTACTCTCCTCTCCTTCTGTTCCATTATTCCATCCATCTTGTTTCATGCATCCGTCCGTCCATCCATCCATCCATTAGTGATGAAGAACAATAAAAAGAAGTGTAACCACATCTTCACCCTGAGAATACACAGAAAATATTTGGATCAAATGGGTTCCACACTCCATGAAACCCAACTGAATCCAGTCTAACATTTTTAACAGAAATACGTTTTCCTCAAGTGTTATTTTTAAATTTTTTTTTATTGGCTGTTATGTCGGCATTTTATGTTCTGTTGTTTATTGTTAGCTCTGTGTCCTACCGGTGCTCCGTATGACCGGTCCATACATGTCTCTACCTGCTCCTTCCTCCCCTCCGTCCATCTCTCCTCATCCAGCATCTGCATTCATGTATTCCCAGCTCCTGCAGTACCAGGGCTGCTTTCTGCTTGATCTTCTTCATGGCACCCAAGGGTTCCAAGGGTCTAACTGGGATCACTGTCCTCCACGAAGCTGGACCTGGTGGGTGTCAGGACCGGTGCTGGACGGCGTGTTGGATCTATTATTTAAACATCTCAGTGAAGTAGGATGATGCTGAGTAACGAGAGTACACGTGATGGAAAGGCTGATGAATGCACTTTAAGTGTACACCTTTAAAAGACAATAGTTTTAAGGAACATCTGCAGTCTCTGGGATATACTTTGCAGTCTGGTTTCCCTCTGCTGGGATGTTTGACGCACGATATTTCAGGGAAGTGAAGGAGCTCAGATCTTCTCCGCAGGAACTCTCAAGCCTTGGAGATAAACGTTCTGTTCTTACATGATAAAAGGAGCCAGTTGCTGATTGTGCTGCCGACTAGAAGCATCCCTGTGGAGAAGTTCAACTGTCAGCGAACCCAGATCATAATGGAAGAATTTTACCCAATAAATCAAAAGGTTTGAATTGAGATATGACTTTGGGAAACCGTATTGGATGGACTGTCTTGCTCACATTTGTAGAAAATGATCAACTTGAGGTGTGGAGGACCTACCTACCTACAGATAAAGACTGATCACTGACTCGTGTCCTCTTTTTGGGTTTTAAACATCCAAAGAATGTTTCAGAAATGTAAAAACAGTGTGCAAGAAATGATCCGAAAGCTTTTTTTCTTCATCCCAACAACAACTCTCCAGACTGGTACATCCTGAAGTACCACAAACTATTCCAAAGTAGTATAAAAATTTGGTTTTAGTCTGGTTTCAATCAGTTCACAACACAACAGAGCTTTTTATTTTATTTTAAAGCAATCTTCTTTTAACTGTCGACTCCAGAGTGCATTTAGAAAATATCCAGTGAGCGGAAGTTGTGTGGATGAAAATACCTCGCTGATGTCAGAGGAGAATTATCAGACTGGTTGGAGACTGTTGCAGCTTCACCGTCAAATACAGATACGGGAAATCTTTCCTGCCACACCCATCACCTGATCAATGACTCACAATAATTATTATTGGTCTTCAGCACACAACTGACATTTCACTTGCACATGGCAACATTTGCACATTACTTATAATTTCTACTCACACCTACAGTTAATGTATATAGTAAATATGTATAGACATTTTTAGATATTACTTTTTCTACTTCATATTTTTAGGTTTTATGCTGAACTGTCACTTTCTGTTTTCTGAATATCATGCTGCTGCTGCCCAATAATGTCCCACACTGCAAAAACTAATTTCTAAGAAAGTGAAAAAAATACTTTTTTCAAGACAAATGGTCTTGTTTTAAAAGCATATATCTCATTTAAGAATTCTAGCCAAGCATTTTTTCTTACCCCATTGGCAGATTTCTTTTCTTTTTCCTTAATATAAGACATTTTGACTAGATTTAGGAATGTATGGGTACAGTATTCTTAAATCTAGTCAAAATTTCTATTAAGCAAAAACAAAAAAAATCTGCCAGGGGGGTAAGGGAAAAAAAATGTTTGGCTAGAATTCTTAAATGAGATATATGCTTTTAAAACAAGACCATTTGTCTTAAAACAAATATTTTTTTACTTTCTTAGAAATCAGTTTTTGCAGTGTACTTTCTGGAATTCAACGTTAAATGATTGGGGATTTCTATTTATTTATTTACTTTTTTTCTCATAAATTACAGATATACTACTGGTCAAAAGTTTAAGAAACACTACCAATTTCTCCACTTTATTGTTCTAAATTATGCAGTTTAATGTCTCATTGTACTCTGAAATGAAAGCAGAGAACAAATAGACAACTGAAGTTAAAGAAATCATGGAATAAACTTATAAACTTTTCTTTTTCTTCAGTTTTAGGTAACCCTGTCTTATTTATTTTTTTATTTTTTTACCTCTGAAAGTTCACTAGTCAATTTCATACCATTTGAAGCTATCCATTAGACTTGAAATCTTTTAAAATTAATTAAAAAAACAGAATTGGGATGTTCTAAAACCTTTGGCTGGTGGTGTACATACAGACTGACTATGATGGGTTTCAGTCTGCTTTTTCAGCAGGAATTAGGGAATAAAATTTAGTTTTGCATCAGCAGTGTTTAAATTTATGCACAAATCCATGTTTATCTGAACACAGATGCTCTTCAGTATTTTCTGTCTTATTTGTGCAAAGACGTGACCCCCTCAGTCAATGCCAATATCTCACGTTACTCATACACCCAAGACACTATATACTTTTTCTATATACTTTTTCTTCATCATTCATTTCAAAAATGAACTGGAAAAACTATTACTCCATGCTTTTTCATCCAGTTCATACAAATTCAGGCACTTCATAAACTGTGAATGGACCTTCCGCTAAAGAGTGGCACTCATCTGAGCTCTCCAAAAATCAGAAAGAAGGCCAAAATACAGAGAGCCACTCACTTTTTTTTCCACTGCTCTCCAGCTATCAAGTGAGAGGCATCAAGCTTTCAGTTTTCACAGGGGAAGAAACTGGCAGAGCATCTTGAATGTGCATCGCAGTTACCATCCAAGAAAGAGATTTCAAGAGTGGAGCACATGTGATTTAACTGTTAAGGCAGAAAGGGTGCTTTTGTCTCAATAAACCGCCAATTACACTGGAGACTGAAGGATTTCCGCTGCCGTATGATCTCTGTAAACTGATAATGTTCCACAGGAAAGAAGTGAATAATAAGCTCAGATGTAACGTGGAATGAGGCAGCTCTTGATGACATTTGAGATTGGGCTTGCTTGATTATACCCGTGAATGTGTTCATGGCATGTGCAGCACCACTCTGAACATACCATTTAGGCAGATCACAGTGCACACGGATAAATGTTCCCATTTTTTAACTGTCAAATGTTGGTTAGGACTGGTCTCCTGACATTCATCACATTACAGAGTGGCACTGGGTAAAGCTGAGAAAGTTTAATCTCCTAAGTGTTAATCCTAAACAGTGCCAATAGGGGGAGCTGCAGCATTTCTGACTGGACAGCAAACATAGAATGAAATGTGATGGGACTGGCCTCTTCTACAAGTTTCTGTATTGTAGAAGGTGTTTTATTGTAAATTATTTGCAGATAAAAAGACAATATTTAATCAGTGCCCTGGATCTCTCTTTCTTTTCTTTCTTTTTGTTTTTTTATAGCCATAGTTATATATGGCTTTTTGTCTAACTAAAACAACAATGCTGCTTGATCTCAGTGTTTTACAGAACTGTAATTTATTTAAAAAACACTCAGGATAATTTACATTTTAACACATGGTGTTAAGGAGAGGAGGGTACCAAAACATAAGCTTATGAATAAGACATTAAAGGAAGTTTCCACATCAACAACTGCCAGCATTTCTTCTTTCCATGCAGGGAGGATATATGGGCTGAAACCGGACCGCATAAAACTGGGTTTGATTAAATTTAATGAATTGTAGCTCATCGACTTATTGGAGCTTGGTCTCATTAATGGCAATGGACAGTTAAATTCTTAATCTCCCGTCTTTTACATTATTAATGGGACACATGTATCACCAAATCAATTAGTGATGATAAGGATAACATTACAAAATGATGGGCTTTGATCAATTACAGAGTGGACTGTGCAGATTAATATAATGAATTAATGGCCAAAAATGCTGGACATGATGGCTAATTCAAGCCTGTTGAAAAAAAAAAGTAACCGAAGGGCAAAATGGGGTGTTGTAACAATTTGCTGGCGGTGTGAAAGCTCTACATGAGTCATCACCTTTGTGATTTATCAAAATTTCTTTGAATTAAAAAAGAAAAAAAGAACCCCATTCCAATTACTCACCTTAAACAAATACTTAAGGACTGTTATCTAATGACTGAGTGTGAGCGAAGCAGTTGTCATTTATGTGCTTTGTTAGCAGTACTTGAGTTTAGGTGAATGGCGTGCTAATGGTAAAATTAATAATCTGGAAAGCGCACTACCCAATTTTGACAGAAAAAGCTGGATTAAAAAGTTTTTTTTTTTTTTTTTTTTTTTTTTAAATTTTTCCTTGCCCACCGTACCAAATAACCCACATCTGTCATTTCCCGTTTAATGTAAC